>VDFB02280482.1:0-54865 GCA_007258455.2 Sequoia sempervirens | reverse complement strand
TCACTGCCTTGTCTATGTTATTGCTTACTATTATGCTTTGGGAGATTTTTTCCAAGCATCCATAGCTTGTTCGAAAGCACCTATTCTAGGATTTTAGCCATAGCAAAGAAGGCAGTTGAACTCCGCTTTGATAAATGCTTTGGTAGACATGTATGAAAATGTGGTAGCATGTAATAACTATCACCATCTAGTCATTTATGCGCTTGTAGTATGTTTCAGCAAATGTAATCAGCGACATGAATATAACCAACAAAAATCTATTTTCTATAATTCATGGATTGAACTCTGTATTTTATTTGCTCTCAATGTTTGTATGCTATGGAAATGCCATTAATTTTTTTTTTAAAGTAGTATGCTATGTGTGATACTATCAACAATGTAATTATATACTGATTAATGTTTCTTCTTACATAATCTAATGTATGTCAAACTTTTCATAGGCTGCCCGACACATCGAAGGCAACAAAGGCAAGACTAGAAAAGCATGGGAAACACAAAGTTGTCTTTGGTGGCTATATGAAATTAGCCACACGAATTGTAAGTATCAATAAATGAAATATTGCATCCAAATTATAATAAATTGAAAATAATTTTGGTTTTATCACACCATAGAAGCAAAATTCACGATCTTCTGGAAAAATGTAGGGCTCTGAATTCAACAGAGTTCCCACAGAAGAGGACCTGAAGATTTCCTTCTAGCAAGGCTATGGAGCTGTGGCTGAAAGCCTAAGAGTCTTGACTAGGAAAACACAATCTTCCATTGCATCTGACATGCAGGTAAATAAACTCAATAAAGTTTATTTAAAATTGAATACTTGTGCAATCTATTCAATATTAATTTCCACCATAAAGTAATTACATTCCTATTTGTTTTAAACATTCAAGCAATGATAATACTACACATGACATTGGAATGTAGCCTAGTGAGGGTGGAGCAGAATGTGTAGATGAAGGTCATGGTGTGCATCCTGGTACTTTAGAGCATGTAGAGCGTGATCAACATGTTGAGCATGATCATGCTAGAGAAGATCAGGAATATGATGTGGCCCCATCAAGTAAAGAGGACCACTCTAAAGTTCTTTTAAAAATATTTAATTGCAATTGGTGTATTAATTAATGCAACCTTTTGTGTTTCAATTTTAGACCATGTAGAGCATGATAAATGTGTTGAGCATGATCAGGCTAGAGAAGATCAAGAAAATGATGTGGCCCCATTAGGTAAAGAGGACTACCCTCATGTTCTCTTAAACATATTTAATTTCAATTGGTGTATTAATTAATGTAACCTTTTGTGTTTCAACTACAGATCAGGATTTAGAGGGTGTTCAACATGTTGAGTATGAGTCTATAACAAAATTTTAGGAACATGATGTGGACCCATCAGGTAAACAAAACCACTCTAATGTTCTTTTAATTAATAAAATACTTGTAACAATAATAATAAAACATATCAGTTTAACATTTCTTTCTTATTGCAGTAGATCCCCCCTTGCAGTGGCATCCATGTCATGAGTAGATGACTAGGCATACATTAAGATCATGAGCAAAGGGAAGAACATCTAAAGGGGGGAAAATTATTGATTTAGAAAATGATACTCCACTTCAACTTTATGTAGCTTTCAAAAGAAACAAAAAGTGATTGTAATCATATCATCACAACCATATTTTTGATAATATGTACAAACCTAAAGAATGAATATTATATGTTAATGAATGAATGTGAAAAAATGGTAATTAATGAATGTTATATGTTAATGAATGAATGATATATGTTATTAATGGATGAATGAATGATTAGTGTTATATGATTGGGTATGGGGAATTGAGAGTGATGTGAGAGGGGGGTGGGGCCAAACTAGCTTCCACCGTCACGTGGTTGGCCCTATTAAGTAGAGAATATTAAACTATTCTTGAAACAAAGAGAAGCTCAATAAGGTAATGCATTTTTCAATATAAGAAATGCATTGTTTGAAGCATCAAACCAATATGCAGTCTGTATGTATGATCATTTGTCAATCTCTGCAATGGTACATTTCTACGAATATTTTTTTTTTTTAAATTGATTCTTCATCGCAATTTCGACGAAAACCACCGACGAATCAACAAAAAGGTTCAAAGAAGTTTCTATAGCCACGACGAAGGTTTCATTGTAACTCCTTGCCCATTCCATCACAATCTTGATGAACTTTTGGCGTTGTTTCCACACTACTCCTTGCCCATTTCGTCGTACTTTCGATGAACTTTTGGTGTTCTTCTGATGCTACTCAGTATTTTTGTCGCAAAGTCAATGAACTCTTGGTGTTGTTTTGACGCTACTACTTGCCTATTTCGTTGAACGTTCGATGAACTTTTAGTGTTGTTTCGATGCTACTCCTTACCCATTTCATTGAAATGGTGATGAATTTCTAGTGTTGTTTCGACGCTACTCCTTGCCCATTTCGTCGAACTGGTGAAAAACTTCTGGCATAATTCATCAGTGGATACATGAAGTGTTTGTCGATATTCCAATGAAAGTCTAAGCCATTACACAATTCTGACAACCGATGATTCTTCACCGTTATTTTGACATTTAATTCATCATCGACCTTTCGACGAAAAAATAATGATGCAAATATTTTCGCCATTTCGTCGCGTTTCCAACAAAGATTTGTCAAACCACCAACAAACGATAGTCAGAGAATGGAGTGAAATTCAGTAGTGTGTGGTACTGCACATGAAAATTTGTAGGGCAACTTGGAGGATGTTAATAAGTGTTTGGATGAAGCCAAAAAATTATTTCAATTCTATTTGAAGTGGCTAGTCTCCACAAGGAGCATTAAGGATCAGATGGAATCAATTGAGTCTCAAATTGCTTAGGCCTCAAGTGTTTATGATCTAGTGAGTGATGCAGATGGAGCTACAAGAGTTGTCATTAAGAATATACAAGGGGAGATCCCACAAAGCTGGTTTACAATTTGGGTATGTGCAGGATCATCATGGAAAAAATAGGCCCTTAAGTGGCAAAAAATTCAAAAAAATCAGAGTTAGGCAAGTTAATGTAAAAATTTGAATAAGTTATCTATATTATTTCAAAAATATGTAAGAATAGAATCTATAGAAAATTGAATGTAGTTTCTAAACTACTAGGTTTATTTTATTTTTAAATCTCTATTTGGTGAAAATTTGAAATTTCAATGTAGTAGTACTTAAATTTTAGGAAAAAATAAGAAGTAGGTGTCCTGGCCCCAATTCACCCTAACCACAATAAAATGATAATATTTTTTTATAATATTTTAGACATAAGTAGAGGACTCATGCATGAATGTGGGATTCATTTATTTTTGTAATTTTTCTAAGTAAATAATTAATTATGAATTTTTATCTCTAACTCTTTAAAAAAATATAAAACTCGTGATGTCCGACCAATCTTTAACTTGGTCAAACTTCATGAAATTCACTTTTTATTTTTTAATCGTGATAGTATGTGAAGCATAGAATGTGATGCATGTTTTGATTCTAAAAATGTAATACCATTTGAAAGTTATAGATATTTTCAATCCTCAGCCTATCATCAATTAGGACTTTAGTCATAACTAAATAGAAAATGAATAATAATTATTTATTAAATTCAAAGTAAAGCATAATTTATATTGGTGGAAATATGAGAATCTCCTTTAAAACCCCTTTCATTTCATCAATTTTGGGTGAAAAAAAATGTCGCACCATACCCTACAAATACCCATCATATCGCCAGTTTTTGGCCCATCATGATCCTGCGCATACCCATTTCTAGGAGATTTTGATTTTTGTTGAAATCACATATTTTTAGAAAATAATGATTTAATCCTTAAAAGTTTCCATTTAAAGAATTCCAAATGAATAGGGTTTGATTAAATTACCTTAGATCAAATCCCCTTGGATAGAACCCTGCAAGTTTTAAACCATACATATAATAGAGTCTTTTTAAACCTATCAAAATGTTGATAAAAAACCACTTTTGATTTACCTGTTGGGGGATCAAATGAATTCATTTAAAATTTATTTTTTATAAGTATGTAGACCTTATTATAAGCTTCCCAAAAAGTATAATTTTAAATAAATTTAATTTAATTATTATATTTATTATTTATTTGTTGTGAATGTAGGTTTTTCACCAAAAATCAAGCTCTTTGTTTTGCACATGTGGAAAAATAGAAGATTATAAAAAAAAAAAATGAAAAGTATGAGTGCACCAGATATTGTAGTCCTTGATCCAAAAAAGATAAATAAATTGAATTTGGATACATACAAAAAAAGTTACGTGTTATACAGTCCACCTATGTCTGAATTGTAATTGGTTTGATTTCGAAACTTGATTAAGGAAAATATATTCAATAAAACACTATGAAACCAATTGGAAGCACTAGATATCATAGTTAAAAATCTAAATTAAAAAAAAATAGAATTTTATTTTTCATGGAAAAAAAATTGTGTTATACAGTGAGCGTCACTCCTTGAAAATGGTGTTTACTGAAAAAAACTAGTTTTCAAAGGAGATGGAAAAAGAAGTGCAATTTGATTCCAAAAATTTTGAAAAAAATATATTTAGAATTTACAGAAAAAATTTCACAAATCACTAGTTTGCATCATCTTCAAATTCCTCATGGTTTAGCCGCTATAGGTGCCCGAAAGTGAAGATTTAGTTAGATAAAATTAGTTTAGTGTCTATTTTGGCCAAAAATTGTAAACCAGTATTGTGGGATCACCCCATGGTCAATTATTTCTACTATAAGAACAAAAGGAGAAAATAGTAATCCAATATAGTCAGCTTAGAGATATGGTAAGTGAGAGGCTTGCTCCTTCAACTTAATTTTTAGTTGATGCTAAGAAGATTGTGCAAAAGAATCCAATGCCTCATTCTCTGGAAGGAGAAGACCTCCAAGTTTATTTTGAAAATCAGCTCCATATGCATGCCTTTTCCAAGAAGAATTGGTAGGTTCCAAAGAAGGATTCATAAGCACACCTTGCAAAATTTAATGTGTCATATCATGATATTTTACCCTCATCTATTTAAGATATACCTTTTTGCTTTGTATATGCAATTTTCTAATTTCAATGTACATATGTAGAGTTAGTAGATTGTTTTTGGTATAGTTTTTCCCTCTTTGGTGATGGGTAATACAAAAAGGGGGAGTAAAGTAGATAGGGGGAGCTACTCTCATGAAAATATATCTATAAGGGGGAGTGAAGAATAGAAGTATATTTTTGGTACCCTTTTCCCTTGATGTCAAAGGGGGAGATTGTTGTAAAAATGAGCATAATGATGTATGGTGTTGTCATTTATGGCAACCCATTATAGAAGTGATGGTGCATCTACTTGTACATAGTTCAGAGAAGTCCAACAAAGACAAAGTATTTTGGTGAAAATTTCTGAAGTCCCAAATTGGAAGAGTAAGTAACAGAGGAATAGCTTTGTGGTCCATGTTGCTTTGCTTTGCATCATCTTGTCATGTGATTCTAAGGTAGTCATGGTACATATTAAAATATTTAATATCTGAATTTTTAGGGTTGTATGTCTTTCGTAGTTGAAGATATTGAGATTTAGAGGATTAAGCTTAGTAGAAGCAAAGTTATAGAGGTAGAGTGCACATTGGAATTCTTTCTATTCCATTGTGGATGATTATTATGTGTGTGGTTTTGAGGAAGTTTTTGATGATGTAAAAAGTGTATGCACTCAAAGTGGCAAGTTATTTGGTGGTTTTTGTGTCAGTTTGTGGATGAACAGTTGGTTCATTCAATTGTTGCTTGACCATTTTTGCTATGTGGTGCCGACCTAAGGATTTTGGGGTCATGTGGATTTGAATTGTGTAAGGAGAAGAATCATGGGAGTAATTATAGGTCATTCCAAGCTATTTTGGTGAAGAACACATTTTGGTTTCTTTTGCAAGGTATGTGGCTTGGAGTTGTATGTCAAAAAATTATGGTGCTATACATTTCATCTAATTAGGCTGACCTAATTGATGATATGTGTGTTTGAAAAATGAATGTATATATATAAAAGGTCAATTTTGTGTTGTGATGTGATATGAGATGTGAAAGAAGAAGTGATATAGAGTGAAGTGTGAAAGCTAATGTTAGTGTAATTAATATTTAATTACACTTGCATAACTTTACTTAGGTAATATTTTAATTCCTAGGTTAATTATTGTTATCCTTATCTTGTTGAGATATCTTGTTACTCAAGATAAGATTAGGGTTATGCATACTTTTCTTTTATAAAGCAAATCATCTCATGTAATTATGAATTCCTGAATAATATTATTTGCACATCTTTTTGCAATAGCTTTTTTTTTTCTTTCTGATTTTCTCTTATGTGGAAGGTTTTTTGGTTTGCATGTCTAATCTTGGTTTCTAACATGGTATCAGAGCCTTGATTTGTAGCCCCTTCTCAGCTTTTTCAAAGAAATACATTGCATAGCATGTTCAGGGTTCCTCAAGGGTTTCATTCCCTAAGTATATTTATTGTGTATCTTGAATCAGTTTGGGGTTTTCCATTGGATTTAGAGTGCTGGAAAAAGTTAGGATTGACTTTTATTTCACTAATTTTGGTCATTGTTGAAGAAATCTCTGAGGGTTTCAAGCTCGATGATTTTTCTAAGAGATCTGGGGGTCACCTAATTTTTTGGGCATTTTGGGCCAAAACAAACTTTGCCGTTGGATTCACAGTGCCCAAAAACCCCTATTTTCATATAAAATTTTTCCATTTTGGATAGTCGAATGGGGAGGCAAAAAATTTTTGTCTGAGGGTCATACGACCCCCACGCATGTTTCTTGAGGCACAAATTTCAATAATAATAATAATAATATAAAAAAAAAAAAAATAGTGCAGAATTTGCATGGCTAATACAAATGGAGATCACCGCGAATTCGCCACCTGGCGGCCTCCCACTAGCCACTGCCGAATCATCGCCACTGACTACTTTTTTTGCAATGCCACTAGCTTTCTTTAGCCCCCATGGCCAAGCATGAGGTCTTATGGGTGACCGAGTGCCTAGTCCAGCCCTCCACTAGGTTTTTATCCCTAGCCCTAGTCACGTGGGTGACCAGGAGCCCTGCCCTAAAGCCCCCAGGCCTCCAGTCCCCTATTTCGCCCAGGCGACCAGGGTCCAAACTTTTTAGCACTTGAGGGCTTATCGTGGACTCCTTGGGCATATTTGGAGCACTTTCACAGAATTGGTCATAACTTTTGCATATGGTGTCTTTTTTTTGTAAACAAGATATTGTTGGAAAGCTGGTCTGAGCTCTTTAGAATAGTGTAGGTGTGATTTTTTTGTTTTTCATTTTTGATGTCTTTTTCAGCCTCGGAAGTCAGATGTTGTTGTTTTAACTCTAGGAGACATATCTTTTGACTTGCTTATCCATTTTTTTCCATTCTTATGGCATTGGAAAGCTGGTTTAGGCCTCTACATAGATCTGAGGTCTATTTTTATTTTCTATTTATGCATGTTTGCATTCTATCCTTTTACAATCATTGGGTTATTGTAATAAATGAACTAAGATAAAGTTCCATTAGGGGGGTTTCTTGCATAATAATATGATTAGAGTGTGCATGCACTTTGATCTTCATGTTAATTTGTTGACAACTCACATGGGTTATATCTGGTTTCCTAGTTTCTTTTGGCCACATTTTGTTCTAGCTTGACACATATCAAATTCATCAGTTCACACTTTAGATTGAGAGTTTATGGTTATTGATCCACATTGGTTCAGATCCTTCTCAGTTTGAGGGCCATGTTTTTATGGTTAATGTTCCAGATTCTTTATGGTACTTGTTCCTATGGAAGATTTTTTAGTCTCAATTTGGCATCAGCATTGAGATACATGGTTTCTAGATTTTGTCATCATTTCATCTATTGTTGCTTCACAGATTCTAGGGTTGTTCCAACTTGTGAGTTTTCTAGTGTTTCGTGGCATCGGGTCTGTTGTCACATTATTATGATTCCACTTTGGTTTCTTTTAGACAAAAGTATCTTTCCTTGCTTGCCAGATTTTGGTTCCAGTGTTACTCCACAGTGTTCTTCTAGTGCTTCTTTGCAGCAGTCATCTCATTGTAGGGGGGTTTTGTCCCATTGGGTTTTCCTTCTCTACCTCATTATTGCATTTGTACATGGTTACCTGATCAAACCTTGTTGCGGGGACCCATTCATGCTTTCTTGTATTCATCTTAGTTTTAGGTGCATGCTTTTTAAGTCTCCCTAAGTTGCACTTATGGGTGGTGTTAGTGTAATTAATATTTAATTACACTTGCATAACTTTACTTAGGTAATATTTTAATTCATAGGTTAATTATTGTCATCCTTATCTTGTTGAGCTATCTTGTTGCTCAAGATAATATTAGGGTTATGCATAATTTTCTTTTATAAAGCAAATCATCTCATGTAATTATGAATTCCTAAATAATATTATTTTCACATCTTTTTGCAATAGCTTTTCTTTTTCTGATTTTCTCTTCTACAGAAGGTTTTTTGGTTTGCATGTCTAATCTTGGTTTCTAATAGCTAATAGTGGTGAATGATAAAGTTTGTAAAGTTAATTTTTTGAGCTTAATTATAACTGTATCTTTAAATAATGTTGCAAATGCATTTTTAGCAGTTCAAAATTTGGTAGTGAGCCATTCTCTATTCTCTTTTCTATTCTACACAGTGATTCCTTTGGGTAATGATCCCTTGGAAATTATCCTTTCTTTTTGGATAGTGAGTCCTCCATTTTGTAATCCATTGTAATCAATTACAATATATTGTGAGCTAATCCTCACTATGGTTTTTCCCTTTTAACGGTTTTCCATGTACATCAAGTGTCCTTGTGTTTATTTATGTAATGCATGCTTTAATTGTTCCTTTCCATTTCTACAAGTTTGATGAGATTCTTTGAATGCATGTTGAAGTTGATTAAGGTAATGAATTTTAGTGAATACTTATTCACCCCTCCACCTTCTCAGTATTTCGAGGGTGTTGAACACCGAAAAATACTAAGGGGGTGAATTAGTATTCTCTTAAACAATTCAAACATTAAACATCCAATCACCAAAGAATAATCAACTATAATAAAGAAGGAAAGCATGAAATATTAACAACACCACATAAAACATGAACACCAATATTTTTACGTGGAAAGCCCAAAATGGGAAAAACCATGGTGACTCAAATTAGGTCACAATATATTATAATCAATTATAGTATATTTACAAGAGTGCTCATTGGAGGTGGACTCACTGTCCAAGTGGACTCACTGTCCAAAAAGAAAAGATAGAAGAGATATTGTAGCTCACATCCTATTTTAAATTGTTACAATTACATCTTTCATATGCATGAAATATAGTTCCAATGAAGCTCAATAAACTAACTTTACACACTTCATCTGATTTCAATTCAACACTCTACTTTCCTCTACATTCACATCACTTCAATCCTCTACTCAACATTCATAACTTAAATTTGCATTGCTTTGATAATATTCACATGTAGGATCTTCACATCACATATCATATGTTCATGTCATCCATCAAAACACTAAAAGGATCTAGCCAATATATTTGCATCAACTCTAATATTAATTAGGTCAACCTAATTAGATGTAGCACTCAAAATATAACTTGTCCTTTTCATACATATCTCGTGCTAAGATTAAAAAATAAAAAAGACTTAAAATAGGTTAGCATGGACCTATATTAGATCCCATATAAGACTACAACACTTATTTAACCTTTGCATACCTTCAAACTTGTTAGGTCCACACAATATATTACCTAATAACAAAATCCTTCAACTATGTATCCACATTTGGACACACGGACCTGAAAATTCAATACCAACTAGAATTCATATGCTACTGCCATCTATCAACTTATCCTTAAAAGCACAAAACCAAAAAATTAATTGTAGAGGATTACAAACTCTCCAACACAAATGCACTATATGGAGAATAATTATAATTTTTCAAACCAACTTTTGTTACTCATATCTTTCGATCCAATAGCCAAAAAATGATGAAAAAGTGGAATCAAATACATCTAACATGCCACAAAATAATGTCAAAAGTGCAGAGTGAAACCTTCATTTGTGGACCAGTGGGAACCCAAAAACTAAAGAATTGTTACCCAAATTTAACAAAGTTGACACTTAGTCAATTTCTTATTACAAACAACTTTGTCAAACCAAACAACTTTGTGAAAATGTCTTCCACAAACACTGCAAAAATTGTTAGAGCCAACCAAAATGATCCACTTCATGATCTCCATATTTGGTATATTATTGGCATCAATGAAAACACTATAATGCTTATGTTGCCAATAGCATCATCAGTGGAAAACATCTCATTCATTCAAGTCTCCTTTGACATCAAGGGAAAAGGGTGCATATACCAATAGTTTTGATATTCTTCAAAAATCCCCCTCAGAAATGTAAGTATATATACAAACTTAAAATATTAAATATTGATTCTCCTTGAGTCATGTAACAAAGAAAAAACCAAAAAGTGTACTAGAAAATTGCTCTACACCATCCGTATATACAAAGAAACTGAATAAAATGTTGAAATGCATGAAAAAGAGAGAAATATGTCAACTGGAGGAGGTTGATAACTACAAATTTTATACATGGGCCTACCATGCTTTCCTACCATTTTCTCAATCTTTATTTTCTCCTTCAAGCAATTTGCATTGTGTTTCAAGTTATAATAATAACTCTTCTCCTTCTCATCTACTTAGCTTTGTTAGAACTCAAAAGGATGTTGAACACCTAGAATGAAAAGAGGGGGTGAACCAGTATTCCATTAAACCATTTATTCATAACCCATCCAATTATCAAAAAATATCTAACTGCTAAAAAAAATGAAAGCATGAAACAACCACAAGATCACATGACACATGAACACCAGGATTTTTATGTGGAAAACCCAAAAAGGGAAAATCCATTGTGTGGATTAGCTCACAATGTATTATAACTAGTTATAAGATATTACAAAGGCTCACTACCACAAAAAATTGTTCAATAGGGATCACAACCAAAAAAGGATACAAAATAGAAATGGCTATACAGGCATAATGTGAAATGATACATAATGCACCTTCCTTGTGTTCAATTCAGTTCCTTTGAAGCTTGGAATACAAAATGTTGTTCTGATTTACAATTGCTCAATATTCATAATATATCTATTGATATTGAAATCACATGAATGGGTATGTGTAGGATCATCATGGAAAAAATAGGCCCTTAAGTGGTGAAAAATTTAGAAAAATCAGAGTTAGGCAACTTGACGTAAACATTTGAATAAGTTATCTATATTATTTCAAAAAAATGTAAGAATAGAATCTATAGAAAATTGAATGTAGTTTCTAAACTCCTAGGTTTATTTTTCTTTAAAAAAATCTATTTGGTGAAAAATTTGAAATTTCAATGTAGTAGTAATTTAAATTTCAAGGAAAAATAAGCAGGTCTCTATCCCACCACCCTAACCACAATAAAATGATAATAATATTTTTTTATAATATTTAGATGTAAGCAGAGTGACCCATGTCCAGACGCGACATATTTTTGCACTTTTTCTAAGTAAATAATTAATTATGAATTTTTATTACAATTTTTAAAAAATATAAAAACTTTGCATGTCTGACCACCTTTAACTTCTGGTCAAAACTTCATAATTCTTTTATTTTTAATCCTATAGTATGTGAAGCATAATGTGACGATGTTTTAGGATTCAAAAATGCATACCGCTTTGAAAGCTATAGATTTTTTCAATCAACCTATCAATCAGAACTTTAGTCATAATTCAAATAGAAAATAAACAATAATTATTTATTAAATTCAAAGTAAAGCATAATTTATATTGGTAGAAAGCTGAGAATATCCTTTAAAAACCCTTTTCATTTCATCAATTTTGGGTAAAAAAAATTCATCAGCCACATACCCATCATATCGCCACTTTTTGGCCCATCATGATCCTGCACATACCCACATATAGATTCACATGTTCACACTACATCACTTATCATCTCACATCATATGTAATATCATCTCATCATAAAAATCAATTTTTTTTGACATATATACCCAATACATCCACATACATCAATTAGGCCAACCTAATTAGATGTAACCCTATATTAATTCAAAATTTCCTTGTCAGCTCCACACTCTATTTTAAAAAATCTTCTCACTCAAACAAAACATGCAACACTTAATTTAGGTTGCCATGGACCTAAAATAGATCTCATTAACATATATAATACATATTTGATCTCCACAACATATATAGAGCATTAGGTCCATCAAGAATTAGACCTAATAAAAAAGTAAGCCAATCTAATCAACACCAATGATCCATCTGATGATATAAATATACACCATCTATAATATATAGTACAATGAAATTTGTAAACAATCTCCCAAAATTGTAGTTTAATTCCAATCACCAAAGGAATGCAAACTAGATTACTCACTCATTTACTCTGTATAGAGCCAAAATTGAATGTTGAATTACTGTCACTTGTAACTCTCAACCTATTCATCCAAAATTGCTGAAATATTGATCATAGATGCACAAATTTGTTAGGAATAACATATTATCACCTCATAATCAAATATTATTACACGAGCAATTTTTAACCAAAATAATGGGTTAAGATGTCTCCATTTTTATTTACTAGATTAGAGAATCTTTCAACAATTTAATGTTGGCATCAATGAAAACACATTAAAAGGGTTCCTTCTTCATTCATTTAACAATCTTACCCTTTTTAATTAATGGAAACATGAGCCAAAAATGAATCTCCAAAACTTAAAACATACACCATCTCCAAAAAACTTTAAACATACATCAAGTCTCCCCCCATCTAATTTCTCCAATCTCAATCATCAAACTTCTCTAGAATCATTTCCCATCACCTAACATCTCTTGTCATCAAAATTCTCCCCCCTTGACATCAAGGAAAAATGGTGTCGGTGACACACATGTAAGCTCCAAAATTGATGCATATGTACAAGTGAATAATCTAAGTTAAATGTATTGGCTCCCCCTCAAGGAGTTATCTTGAAAATTTGATCTGACCATATGTACAACTAGAGGAGGATGCACCTTCTAGCTCCTTAATAATTTCTTGTAAGGAATACTTCCCTTCATTCCAAGTCTTTTTGGATGCAACAAGTGATTTATACATTGATTCCAATTCAACTATGCTCTCCTCTCCCTCTTCTAGAGTACTTGGGTTAGGATTTATCTTTGTGAGTTTCTCAACTTTAGCAAGAGAACTTGACATAGGTATATTCTTGGTCTTCATCAAGTCCCCAAGCTATCCAAATCTCCTTATTATGTCTTATTTCTTCATTTGTAAATTAAAAAACTTGTTTTGCAAATCTGTAATGCCAATCCAAGAGTTATAATATCTATCTTGCACTAGGTCATAGGCTTCAAAGGCATTAGATATTTGTGACTCTATAGATTCCATTAAGTCCTTAATTCCTTGAGTGGTATCCAACCACCTCATGCAATTTACAAAAATAAAGTCTTGGCCTCATCTTCACATTCTTGCACTTATTTCAGACATTCTTCCACTTTTCTATGTGCATACACACATATATCTTGCAGCTCTAGAAGTATTTTCTCTAAAAACCTTGATTCAACATCTTTTCCAATCTAGTCCTTCATACTAGAGGCATACTCCTTAAGTGAATCTACTAAAAAATTTATATTTTCAATAGGAGTTATAGAGTTATCAATTGTGGCACTAGGAGTAGCATCTTGCAGAGACTTGATAACATCAGTAATCAATTATGTACCATTTTGATGTGTCTCTATAATTTCTTTTCTTCCAAAGGCATGGAAGACATCTTTGAGCTCCAACATTTGAATTGGTGAGATCTTGGCTAGATCAACACTACCTTGGTATAATAGGAGTTTTAACAACTGAGGTGGAATGATCGGTTGGAACTGTATCTACTTTGTCAAAAGACCCTTGAGTGTATTTCTAGAGGATTCTCTAGATGGATTTGGTTGCTCCATGGTCTTTTAAGACTCTTCTTCACTCTTTTCAACCTCAGTCTCTTCTTTATTCTCCTCTTTCTCTTCTTACTCTTCTTTACTGGAGGGATTTTCCTTTTGTTTATCTTTGTGTTCATCCTCCTTCTTGTCATCTTTCTTATTGTCATCCCTTTCTTTTTCTCTTTCTTTTTCTTCTCCATTTTGATTATCTTTATTTTTATTTCAAGTATCTTCAAAATGTTTGTCAGGGTGGTCTTCAACACCATCATCAACATCATTCTTATCCTTTTCTTGTTCTTGTCATGCATTCTTGTTTTCATTATTAGCACTGCTGGTCTTGTCAGTGTCTTCCAGAGAAGTAAATATCTCTGAGGAAGTATGTGTTTCATCTACTGGTGGTGATGAGGACACCACATTTTTTATATCATCAACTGATGGAGTTTCTTCTATACTATGAACATTTACTTCTTTCAAAACTGGTAAATTTGTAACAGGAGGAATATTTTCCTTTGCATCTGTGACCTTTTCTTTGTTGCGCTCCTGTCCTTGAATAGTATCAGATGATGAAGCAAATATCATCCCAAAATTTTATGCTATATCTCAAACAACTTTCACTATTTCCTATTTCAAATTATTTGCTTGATCTTCCTCTCTACCCATAAGAATGGTGACTCTTTGTTTCACTCTAAATTCTTTAGTATATACTTCAATTAATGTAGCCTTGTCATCCTCAAATAAAGAGGATCCAATTTCATCTTGTCTTCAACTTCAATTTCCTCATGTCTTCTTTCCACCAAGGCATCTCGCACAACACTAGGAACCTTCTTTCTAATGTTATTCATATATGCTTCTAAAATAATGATGTATTGAATGATAGATTCAATAATTTTTTTCTTATCTTCTTTATCCACTTCATCATATAACTTTGTAGTACCTTCTAATAAATCATCATGCTTTAAAATATTACTAACCAAAACATTTAACTTCATTGGAGCATGAGATCTTACTAGAGGATTTTTTTCTTCTTTTTCTTTTGCTCTGAAGAGTCTTCCTCTGATTTCTTCTCCTTCTTCTTTTTAGGATTCTTGTTGATGTGTATAGTGAAAGCCTCCTTTTCTCTTTCTATTTCTTCTTCTTCAGAAGTGTCTAGAATCTCAAATTTTGGCTTATTTGTTTTAGTGCTAGCCTCTTGTGAGGCACCTTCACCACTTGTGGTAACACTACTTTTCCTTGTAAGTTGTTAGATTTATGTTTCAAACAAAGCTTGATTTCTTCTTCCACAACAACACTTAAGTTCTTCTCCCTAAATTTTTTTTTATTCTTTCTTCCAAAGGTAGGAGGGGCTACTACCAGAGGTACATTCTTTCTATTTCTTGTTGTAGTGCTTGGTCCAAAGAGTGCAATGACCTCTTTAGTAACCAAAGCACTAGGCTCCACCTTCTTTCCTTTAGCAGCAGTTGTACTAGAGGATTTGGGTAATGTAAAGGTAGGGGTGGAAAGTGTTCTTCCTAATCTCCTTGGTTTGGAGGACTCACCAACTACTGTGCCTTTTTCAGTAGCTATTTCCCTTAACTTTTGTACTTTTTTTTAAAGTACTTTTTTTAAAAAGTATTCATTTACTTGTTTTGTTTCCTTTATATTTCTTGCAGGTGTTGATAGTTCCATGTGCACTTCTGATGATTTTTCCTCATATGTCCCATGTCTAGGTAGAGAGGGGTCCTTAGGACTCTTTAACAACAATTCAACATATCCCTCAACTTATTTCTTAGTAACTTCATACCCAAGAGGCTCAATCCATAATGTTCTTGGTTCAACAACCTCAATTATGCATTCATCAGTTGAAACAATGAAAGAAATTTCCTTTCATATTTCTCTACTAGGTTCTAGGGAATTCTTTCTCTTTCATGCATGTTCTTTTGAAATACTACAAATAATGTAGTCAATGCATCATCTTGAGCTTTGTAGTCGCCTAAGTCTTGTATATAATCAAAGATTTGATGTCCCATTGGTCTACTCGTATCCCATATGTAATGTCTTTTCTACTAGGAGGATCTCTCAAAAAGTAAAACAATAAACACATAACTAAGGTTCCAAATTTAAATGCATACATATATCTAGTTCACTTTAGGTTTTCAAGAATTTGATACGGGAGCAACTCACATAGATCATAGTCTTTTCCATTCACAACCATTTCATGTGCAACACAAATAGAAGTTGTAAAAATTGAACTCTCCCTATTTGAAAGGTAAATCTTCCTACCTATCCTTATTGAAGCATATTTTACAGCAAGGTTCCTAATAGATTTTGTTGTCAAATCTCTTCTATCAAAGGTGGAACCAGTTAAATCCATAACCACTTTGTTCTTTATAGATTCTAGAACTGGTACACATCTTGTATCAGCCAACCATATCATTGCCTTGATAACCTCTTTAGAAATCAATCTAGGCATGTTGGTCCATATGAATTTGTCAAACATTCTACTTAATTCTAGACTCACATACTTTACATCCACATCACTACTATAGTTAGGAAACCAGTTCTACCTATCAATTTTCTTTTGCACTAGGTTAATGTATTTTGGTTTTACTAAAAAATCATCTCTAGCCAGCTCATTAGACCATAGATCTTTAATTCTCTGGTGATTATACTATTCCACTTTTCCATATATGTAATCCCTAGTGTCCTTTATGGGTAAAACCCTATAAGGAATATTTGAAAAAGAACCATTGAGGTAATTATCAAAGACTTTCATTGAATACCTCTTGAATTTTGATCTAGGTATCTCAATAGTTGGTTTAGCCATTATAACTTTTATTCAAACTCAAATGCTTATTAAATCACTTCCATTTGAAACCCACAAAGTATAGATAGTTGTAAATACCTTTTATGCGCACAAAAAGATCTAAGGTTTGCACCAAATTGCTTTGAATCACCTTCAAAATTATTTAAATTCATTTCACTTTCTCTAAATGTACAAATGTGCTTAAAAATAGACTTAGAAATTCACTTTATGCCTTTTCGATTTTCCTTAATTTTGTATTCATTAATTCAATTTCTGAAAAGCTGGTAAACTCTTCACTGATACACTATAAACCCTAAAATACTCGACAATTCTTGAAATTTGCATATTTTATGTTGGTTTCTTTTCCAAAATCTTAAGCTTGTCATTTTACACAATCTAACTTCATGTCACTCCTTGAAACCTCATATTTCTAGGGGGTTGCTAGATTATTTTGTTATTGCTCTCCCTAAGCCCATGCCTAGGTTTAATTTTCAAAGGAATTATCTACACTAGAGGGAGGTACAAATACATTTGATTCATCTTTATTCTATCTTTATTCTTAGGCTCCTCTTTCTTTCTCCAAATCTTCTCAATTTCCTTATTTACTTTAGTAGGATCAATTTTCTTCATAGGTTCATTCCTCTTTCCTAGATTAGTCTGCCTTCCATTCTTACCTCTACAAAATCTTGAAATGTGTTCAAGTTTGTTGCAATTGTAGCATACAAAAATTTTCTAACGAAATTGACCTTAATTCAATCTTTTTCTACACTGGTTGACCTTGTGTCCAAATACATTGCATGTATAGGTTAGTAACCATTGAAATATTCAGCCATTCTACCAGTATTATATATATCCATTATATGATTTTTTCATTCAAAAGATCTATGCCCAAGTTTCTTACATGCAAAACATTGTCTAGAGAAGGACCCAACATTTTGATTCATTCTACTTCTACATTCTATAGCCTTATGTCCAAATTTATTGCATGAAAATAAAATACCATTAAAAGATGTGTACCTTTGATCATTTGGTTTTTTGATAGGGGGTCTTCTAGCATTGCTTCTTTGATTTTTCAATTATTTGTCTTGCCTTGAGTCTTCTTTTGATTTTCAACCTTGTTAGTGGTCTAATTTTTCTTTGATTTTTCTCCTTCCTCAAGTCCTAAACCACCTTTATCTTTAGATGGTTTTTGTCTTGCAATTATTTCATCAAGCATTGTAGAAATGTTTTTGAATTTTTCCTCATGAGGTCTTTCCTTTTCTAGATCCGATCTCACAGTTACTAGTTCTTGTTCAAGTCTTGTGCATTCATCAGTCTTGCTTTGTACCATTTCATTCAGACAATCCTTAAATATTTTCTTTTCTTCCACTTGTACTTTTAGTCTGGTGATGCCTTCATTTTATTTCTTCAATTGTCCATTGACTTCTTTGTCTTTCTCTGAATTTCTTGATTTTTTCTCTTAATTTTTTGACACATTCATTTGCTTTCTCTAGGTTTTCCTTTAGTTTTTTGTTCTCACCATCAACCTTGTCAAGATATTTAAGAGCAACTTTAAGTTCTTCTCTGTTAATCATACAATCATCTCCAATGTATTCAATTGCAAAAAATTCTTCCAGAGAAATAGGATACTTTCTATCAACCGTGTTCAACCTCCAAGATCTTCCTCGAGTTGTTAGGATTCTTAAAAGGAACGAAGCTCTAATATAAATTGTTGAACACCCGAAATACTGAGAGGGGAGGATGAATTATTATTCCATTAAACCATTTAATCATATTCCATCCAATTATCAAAACATATCTAACTAAAAAATAATAATGAAAGCATGAAACAACCATAAGATCACATGAGACATGAACACTAGGACTTTTATGTGGAAAATACAAAAACAGAAAAACCACAATGAGGATTAGCTCACAATATATTAAAGCCAATTATAGGATATTACAAAGGATCATTTCCAAGACACACTTTCCAATAGGGCTCACAACCAAAAAAAGATACAAAATAGAAATGGCTACACAACCAAGATGTGAATTGATACAAAATGTACCTTCCTTGTGTTGAATTTAGTTCCTTTGAAGATCTAAATATAAAACACTTCTCTAATTTACAATCGCTCAATATTCACAATATATCTGTTGATATTCAAATCACACACATATAGGTTTGCATGTTCACACTACATCACTTATCATCTCCCATCACATGTCATATCATCTCATCCTAGAACTCAAAAATGTCTTACATATATACCCAATACATCTGCATGCATCAATTAGGTCGACCTAATTATATGTAGCCCTATATTAATTTAGAATTGCCTTGTCAGCTCCACACTTGATTCAAAAACATCTTTGTCCTCAAACCAAATGTGAAACACTTAATTTATGTTGGAATGGACCTAAAATAGATCTCATTAGCATCCACAATACATATTTTATCTCCACAACATATATCAAGCATTAGGTCGGTCAAGAGTTAGACCTAATCATAAAGTAAGCCAATCTTATCAACACCAATGATTAGTCTCATCATATAAACATGCACCATATAGAATATATAGCGTAATGATATTTTTAAATAGTCTCCCAAAATTGTAAAGTTTGATTCCAATCATCAGAGGAACACAGACCGGATTACTCATACTCATTTATGGTGTATAGAGCCAAAACTAAATGTTGAACTACTATCACTTGTAACTTTCATCCTGTTCATCCAAAATCACTAAAATCTTGATCATAGATGTAAAAAGTAGTCAATAATAACATATTATGACCTCATAAGTAGATATTATTACACAATAAATTTTTGACCAAAATATTGGATTAAGATGTCTCCATTATGTTTATTGGATCAGATAATCTATCAACAATTTAATGTTGGCATCAATGACAGCACATTAAAAGTGTTCCTTCTTCATTCTTTCAGAAAATGGATTTTGAAACAAGTAATATTTTTAGATTGACCATGTCCTTTATTTCTCCAAACTATAGAATGATGTGCTCTTTCTTGGCTTGCACTTGAAAGAATTTCTTAAGCATATCTTCTAATGCATTCCTTGTATCTCCAGTTAGGTCGACTACCAGATCATAGTCACTTGAGGAAGCGTTGTTTGAGAATAAATGTATTCCATCTCATTCCCAATGATTTGTGTGGCTCCAAACCACTTCATGCCATATTGATAAAGAGCCTTTGCCTCATCAATACACCCTTGTGCATCCTTCATCAATTATGAAAAATTTTTATGTGAAAGATCATATTTCTCAATAATTTCCAATATTTTCTTATCATTAATTCTCTTATCAATATATTTCTCTACTTCATCTTTAATTTTGAAGGCATACACCTTAAAAGAATCAATTAACAATTTTATATTTTCCATACTAGATAGTGATGTATCTATGTTTGCACTGGGTAGTGATGTATCAACCAGTTCTCCACTTCTCTGGTCCATGCCAATGATTTATTTTCTTGGGAATGCATGAAATACATCTCCTAGTTGTAGCTTGTGGAGGGGATAGATATTATCCAAATCTACATTACCCTTTTTGCATTGGAAATTGCAGCAGTTGTGATGACAAAAGTTGGAACTTGGGCCGCATACATAATAGATTATTCAACGAATCTCCAAAGGATCAAAAAAATTCATTGGAAGGCTTTTTAATTGCTATAGCCTTTCCCTTTGGGTCCTTTCCTCATTATTTATAGAGCTTGGTGGTTTCTGTTCTTTTGTTTGTGCATCTTCGAATGCAACCTTATCTTCATCTTTCTTTTCTTGATCTTCCTCTTTCTCTGCATCACCATTTTCATTATCATTATCCTTTTTTCTTCCTCTATAGGGTTTTATGTGTTAACGAGAGGAGTAGTTCTTTCTAGTACTAGAGGAGGAGTAGTATTCTCCTTTGTAATGTCTTCTTTTATCACTATTTCCTCAACATCCTTTTTTGTCGTGTCGTCTATTTATGGAGTTGCATTTTCCTATGCAACTTCTTCATTTGCATAATTCTGATGTTGAGCATCATCTTTATGCATATTTTCTTCAATATTAAATTATGGAGTAGGGGTTTCCATATTCACTTCTTCATTCACTAGTGTCATTCCCAGTTTTTGTGTTATTTCGTCTATTTTTTAAATACTCTCCTTTCTATGTCTTTCAAGATCACTTTGATCTTTACCCATAAGGGTTGGTATCCTTTTCTTAGTTCTTAGTTCCTTTTTGAATATTGTAGCCAAAGTGGCTCTGTCATCCTCAAAGAGAGGAGCACTTATTCCTTCTAATGTATCTTCCCTAATCCTTTCTTCTTCTATATCTTATTTCCTTCTTTCTAACAAAATATTCAACAAATATTTAGCTTTTGTTTTTTTCATGTTTCACATGTCCACCTCAAGAATAACAATGTATTTGATAATAGCTTCAAGAATGGAAGCCTTATCCACCTCATTTGCTTCTTTGTATAAGGCTGTAATTTCTCCCAACATCTCTTTCTACAAAATACTATTGAATAGTGCCTCTAGCTTCATAGGAGAATGAGGTCTTACTACTTTTGATTGTCCTTGTTCTTTGCTTTCATCTGAAGTATTATTTTGACTTGTTTCTTTTCCTTTCTTTTTCTCCGATGACACCTTTTTGGTGCCCTCTTTCTTCTTTTCCATCATATGTACTACAAATCTCTTCTTTTCTTCCTTAATTTCTTCTTCACTGTTGGTGTCAATAATATCAAATATTCTTCTTTGGGTTCTTGCTTCACCTTGTGAAGCATCACTTCTCCTTTTGTAGACCAACTGTGGTCCTTCTTCCCTAATTTCTTTTTCTTCTTTTGTGTTGACACTTGTAATATTTTCTCTTACTTCCTTTTTCTTTTGCATCTTCTTTGTAGGGGTGGTAGGTGTTGTTGCAACAATGGCTTTCTTCTTCTTAACTCTTGTAGTTTGCACAATCGGAGGGGATTTATCGCTTATCGAAGGACTAACAATTGATTTCTTTTTCTCTCCAGTAGGTTGCTTAGTATTAGAGGACTTCTGAATAGGAGGAGTGCTATCTATCCTACCATATCTTCTTGTGCTTCTAGATCCCTGGCCATGCCTATAATTTTTTTTGCTATAAAACCCAACCATTTTTTTTTTTTTTTTTACACAACATTAAACTAAATAACACAGTGAGTCTATGAGGTGTAAAACCAAACATGATATTAGTGTTATCATTATTGTTACGTTATTTGCGTACACAGTACACAATGAAGAGACACCTCCTTAGTTGATGATATACCATACTTATGAAAATACCTGTTCCTAACAGTACTAATATTAGAGCACCCTAAACTGTATACAGTCATCATTTTGTTATTAGCATTAGAAATAGTAGTACTAATCTCCATTGATATCAATAATATTATTTAATTCTAGACTGGCAAGAACCCTAGATTAAGAACAATTTGATATTTAGTTTATGTGGAACTTAGATGCACATAATGTTATTTATTTTACTCTCAATTTGTCTTAATTAATAATCACTTGTGTTAACCAAATAAATAATATTATTATTAACCCTCATTTAGCCTCATTAGTATTATTGACTCACTGATTAAAATATTTTTATTATAAATAATAGGCTACTACCATCGTATTGATATTGCTTCGTTTATTTATTTATTTATTTATTTTGGAGATAATAATGCTAGTTTTCAATAAAATTATATTGCCTATCCGCATCGAATAATGTTTCTATTTTAATTAACACCAAATCTTATTATTGAACAATATTAGAAATAATAATACATCCAATTACTAAATAATAAAATACTACTATACAAGTTAATTATTTTTTTTTAACAATATCATCATTTACATTATTTATAATATTATGAAGTGATTAATCTTTTACCCTATCTTAATTTATTTACATACTAGTAAATCTTTAAATACTATTATGCTAAATTTTTTTTTTTACATTCTAAATAATCAATATCATCACCCTTGTAGAATATAGGTTTCCGATATCATAGGAGCATATAGGTTTCGAATATCATAGGAGCATCGGCTAAAAGGAGAAAAGTAATAAGTACACTTTACCCTAATATGAGAGAATGTATAAATGTATAAATATAGGCATTAGCAAATATAAAATTATTATAGACATAGTTTCATTGCTGTAAAAAAAACTAGAAACTAGTTTAATGGTAAATCTTAATATGTTATAATTAAAAAGTGAAACTAAAAAGATAAAAATTATTATTGTGAAGAGAGGAGAACAATAATCATAACTAATTGTTTTCTAATTCATATAATTTAATTTTTTTTTCTATTGAATTTGTTGTAAAAATAATAATAATTGTATTGAGTAAAATTAACAAACCTACACATATTTATATCCACATTCCTCCAACGGTATGGTTCATATTTATTCAAGTTGGATTTTGCTGGAATAGATCCAAGATGAATCAACTAATATTTGTTAATGTAATTATGTTGCTCCCAATTAACCCGAAGGTTATTATTATTTTTCTTTATTCTTCTCTAATTTACATTAAATTAATTATATTAATTGATCCTTGTAAAATTTCCATATAAAATTTTGATAATAGTATTATTGTTATTATCTAATCTCGGATTAATGTAAAGGTTGTACGCTCTTTGGCATATCAAATTAATATTCACCCAGCAATGGAGGTGAAGTTATTCGATTTACCAGCTTGACTTGGAGCAATAACCCAATTTCAACATAAATATATTGATTTCTTAATTTATTAAAAGATATGCCCTCCAATTGTAGCATTATTATTTAATCCAATCTGATTTGCATATAACCGTTTATATACATTTCTATTTTCTTTTCTCTTTTCCTTAGTAATCTTAGAGTGATACGGCTGGCAATGAAAATCCAATCGAAACATTTTTTTTTTCTCTGGCACCATTAAAGGCATAGCATCACAATTAACTCTTTTCCTGATAGAATGATAAGTCTTTTCACGCAAAGCTGGAGATTTCCCCATAAGGTAATTAAAATATGGTACCATTGCTCATCGAGATAATGAAACTAGGTGAGATCTGAACGCATAATTTATTATTTACACACTAGGCTAGAGCAAGCTAGCCCATACGGCATGAAGCAAGCTTCCTTACACATGCAAATTTTTCTCATTAAATATTTATGATAACCAAATCGTCTTAAACTATTATTTTATCTATTCTAATGATGTCATTGGTGAGATGGGTTATATGTGACAGGCACCCACACAGCAAATAGAGGACTGAGCATTTAATATTTACAACTACACTCCTCAACCCAGATCTTTTAGTACTTCCACCCCTTTGGCTGCACCTGCAGGGATTAAGCGATTCCAGTCGCCATGAACAATAAAGAAATTTTCGTTTGATGTGATGGCTATACTGGTCTACGAAATGACAGTCTCTCTCTTTTTCCTCTTGAGCCTTTTGCTAGCTTCCTCACACCAGAGGTAAGAAAAAAACTATATGAGGGTCTAACATAGACTGCCAGGCAGAGAGTATTTAGTGGCAAGACTACGGTTACTTCCTGTTCTGTTTTTTTTTCTTTTTGGTTTCTTTACTTGCACAACATTTTTTTTTTCTTTGTGTTCGCCTACCTTGCTCTCTCGCAGGGGAAAGATCACACGAGAAGAAAGGTGAGATTATAGGATGGGGCAGATTGTTTAAAGTCGTTATTTATTTATTTATTTGTTTCAAAAAAGAATATATATGAATTTAATGCTTACTACTATTTTATTTATTTATTTATTATTATTTTTCTTTATATGATCCGTTCACTACAGATCTTACAAAGCTGGAGTAGGTGAAGCAGTAGAGGGCAGCAAAAGAGGAAGAGATAGTCTCCTCTTACCTTATCGAATGGATAGTCTTAAAGCAACACGAATCTCCAGGTGGAGGTTTCTTGAAAAAAAAATACAAAACGGGACTACTGGAACATTTTACAAAGGGAAACAAAGGTGGGGCAACAACTAAGAAGTGGACCAGAGAGAATAATTTTCAAATTCTTGCTGGACTGCAGGGCAATGGAATCCAGCCGCGAATGGGACATTTATTTTCTCAACCCCAAACTGTCATTTTATTATCTCTATTGATTTTTACAAACATAAAGGCTTACTTCTTCTTATTCGCATGACTAGTCACTATTCTTTAAATGTCTACACCAAAGAATAATCCGGCTGCAAGGGCTATGAAGCTTGCTAGTTTTTTTTTTTTTTTCTCTCAATCACACATGTTAAATATTGAAACTGTAGTTGGACTTACTCAGTGAAGAGTCTGTAGTCGCTCTTGTATTAATAGTGAAAGTATCTCTTAATAGAATATATTGACAATATTACATTTTATTTTATTTTTGTTTGAAACATTTAACATTTGCATTTTATAGAGAACCACAGTAAGCTAACAATCACAACATAATATTGGACAGTAATCACAGATTAAATGAAATATATTCCAACAGCTTAAAAAAAAGAGGAACTAAGTATTTTCCATGCTGTCTCTCATAAGAATAGTGTTCAGTTAGAGTACAACTAACATAACTTCATTCCTTATGCAAAGAACTATATAATCCTATGGAAGTAAATATGTAATACATTTTTGTTTGTAACATTGCCATGCAATTCTTGTACATATCTTATTTATCACATTACACCATTATTGCTAAAAATTTATTTACACTTTACCGAATCAGTCTAAACAAGTATTTCTTTCTTTTTATTTATTTAGTTGCTCTATTAGTTGAGAGAATACAACAAAACAATATACTTCCTTTTTCACTTTATCTATATTTATTTCTTTTTTTTCTGTTATACTAAAGTTTCCCTTAACTCCAAGCAATAGAAGGCACAACATTTTCATTTAACTTATAAATAAGGCTACAAGGGAATAACTGCTCCATAAGAATTTTTTTTTTTAAACAATATGAAGGAGATACAACTAAAATATGTACAATTTTTCATCAAATGCCAAATAAAGGTCCCTCTTTGATTCAAACTTCATTACATAAGTTTAAAAGGGTAATTTCCTTTACTTTACCATACCATTTACTTACTTAAGCCTTCCTATTTACAACCCCACACAAAAATAATATACAAGACAAACCATTGCATAAGGACTTGCTCTCCACCCTACCGTAATGGCATCATGGAGCCTCGTGGGCTCTAGCCATACCCCCGAGCAAGGAATAGTTTAGCTCCATGATGATAAATGGAGTCTTCTCTCATTTTTACAAAAAAAATAAAACTAACATAGCACAAACTTAATGTATCTAAGTTCTCTACTTTCCATTCTCCACCATGATTCATCCCATATTTCACATCCTTACCACCAATAACAAAAGGGAAATAGTAGTAGGAGAGAATACTTATCTCTTTATATGAGGAGGCTAACTCCT
This sequence comes from Sequoia sempervirens, assembly GCA_007258455.2. Lineage (NCBI taxonomy): Eukaryota > Viridiplantae > Streptophyta > Pinopsida > Cupressales > Cupressaceae > Sequoia > Sequoia sempervirens. Next base: position 28,693 of record VDFB02280482.1, on the reverse strand, counting down.
TGAACCTTCTTTCCTCTGCCAAGCCATCTTGATCATTCTCTACTATCTCCATTAGAGTTCTCCAAGAGGAGAAGTGGGCAATGCCCAAATCTTCCATCTTCTTGAGGTATATAGGAATTTTCCAAACCTACACTCTTCCCCACAAGTGCTCACACATGTGTGAGTCTTGTGCCAATTCCAAGAACTTTTGGGGAGTGGGAAGTTGAGAGTTACAAGTCACACTTCCCAAGCCCCAACACTTCTTGAATTCGTCACATTCATGAATGTGGACTTTTGAGGGGTCTTTTCACACTCCAAGGACAAGTTCACATGTCAAAAAGGTTCCAAACCCATAAGTATAGGTCCTAGGGGTCTATTCTTGTTCAAAAACCAAGGAAATTGACTCAATAATCCCTTTTTAAAACCCACAAAAGGATCCATACGAATTTTGATCCTGACCAAGGGTTCCAACCCCAACTTACATCTCACATGACACAATTGAATAACCTTTCAACCCAAAAGGATAAACATAGTAACTATATTTCCTCAACTCTAAAATAAGGAAATCAAATACATAAGCACAAAAGGGTGTCTTTCAATTTGTTCTCATTGATTCTCTGTTCTCGTATTGGCACCCCTTCTCTTTCCTGCACATTACCAATAAAATCATAAGCAACAATCATATATCACATTAATTTGGTAACTAAAATAAGATTTGATTGTGCAACAATTTCATTAAAATTCCAATTCATATTCATAGTTTACAAGTGCCTGATACCTTCATGACAATGAAAATAAAACATTTCAAAATGACATACAAACACTTTTTCATGAAATCACACTATGCATTGCCGAAAATATATCTAAGTATCTATAAGTATATAACAAAATTAAGATTGTATTATTCACATGAAAATCAGCGTCTTACAAAATTGGCATCTAAGTATCTACAAGTATATAACAAAAGAAGAATGAGGTCTTACTAGTTTTGATTGTCCTCATTCTTTGCTTTCACTTGAAGTCTTATTTTGACTTGTTTCTTTTCCTTTCTTTTTCTCCGGTGACACCTTTTTGGTGCCCTCTTTCTTCTTTTCCATCATATGTACTACAAATCTCTTCTTTTCTTCCTTAATTTCTTCTTCACTGTTGGTGTCAATAATATAAAATATTCTTCTTTTGGTTCTTGCTTCACCTTGTGAAGCATCACTTCTCCTTTTGCAAACCAACTGTGGTCCTTCTTCCCCAATTTCTTTCTCTTATTTTGTGTTGACACTTGTAATATTTTCTCTTACTTCCTTTTTCTTTTGCATCTTCTTTGTAGGGGTGGTAGGTGTTGTTGCAACAATGGTTTTCTTATTCTTAACTCTTGTAGTTTGCACAATCGGAGGGGATTTATTGCTTATCAAAGGACTAACAATTGATTTCTTTTTCTCTCTAGTAGGTTGCTTAGTCCTAGAGGAATTTTGAATAGGAGGAGTGGTATCTATCCTACCATATCTTCTTGTGCTTCTAGATCATCCTATAGCACTAGATTCCCCCTTAGCTTTTTCCCTTGCATGTTGAATTTGTTCCCTAGAGATGCACATCTCATCTACAATTTCTTCAAGCATCTTTCTAACCTTCTTCTGAATTACTAGTTTCATCTGCTCCATGAGTGCCTCCATGGATTTCTATACATATGTTCCATACCTTTCTATTAATGTATCCTTAGGAATATTTAGTAAAACATTAGCTAAACCAACAACATCTTCCTTAGTTATTTCATATCCCAATTCAAGGATCTACATAGACCTTAGATCTACTGCTTCCATGATGCATTATTTTTTTGACACTAGAAATGTGATGTCATTCTCATATCTCTTTACCAAATTCCTTGGAATTTTATTTTTATCTTGCATCTTCTTTTGGAAAACTGAAAAGACGGCTATAATAGCCTCATCCTGAGCATCTATGTCACCAAGACTCCTCATATATTCTGAAATATGATGGGCAATTGGTGTTCCTTTCAACTAGGATATACCTTTTGTTCAAGTAAGCTCCTTCGAGAAATAAAATGGCAAACATACAACCAAAGTACCATATTTAAATGCATATTTCTTCTCTTTGGTCTGACTCAAGTTTTCCATCAATTGTTTCCTTAGAAACTCACAAAGATCATAGTCTACATCTTTTTCAACCATCTCATATGTCACATTAATTGCAATGACAAACACTAAATTTTCTATGTTCATGAAATAGATCTTGTAACCAATTACCATTGCAGCATACCTCATAGTTGGGCTTCTTTTTTTCGTTAACAATGAGGGCTCTCTTATTGTAAGTTGCACCTATAAATTATTCCATAACTACTTCATTCTTAACAGATTTCAACACCGGAATGGGTACGAAGGAGCATAGACCTGTAACCTCTCTTATTACATCCTTTGTTATCATGCTAGGCATGTAAGTAAAATATTTTTTATCATAAATTCTTATAAGTGCCATTCTAACCCACTTGTCCTCATGGTAGAAATTTGGAAACCATTTCCATACATTTAGATTCTTTGCAACTAGGTTTTGGTATTTAGGTTTTAGGGAAAAATGATCTCTATTTAAATTATTTTTCCATGAATCTCATACCTTACTATGATCATATTCATCCATTTTTCCATGAATATAGATTCTGATATCCTCAATTAGCAAAACCCCATATGGAACATGATAAAATGCACCCAACAGGTCGTCTTCTATGTATTTTGTAGAATGCTTCATTAATTTAGGCTTTTTTTCTCTGTTACCTTAATAACCCTTGGTGTAGCCATTGTAAAATAGATTCAAATTTCTTTCAAACAAGATTTTCTAAAAAATAGGGTAAACAAGATTCGTAAATACCTTTTGTTTTGCTTGCAAAACTAGCGTTTTGATGCATTGAATCTCAATTCTCCCTGATCACCTCGAGTTCACACCTTCACTGCTCTACTTCCTCTTTAATTATTTTGTGAATGAAATTTCCTTCGTGAAACTACTTATAATCCTTTGATCTAACCTAATTTTTCATTAAATTCTTCAAACATTAAAGTTGTCAACCCTTCATCTTTATGCACAATCAACTTCTGTATTAAGATGTTTTATTCTATAATATCCACCAATAGATCAAACATGTTGATCTTTATCATATATATTCATGTTGAGGCATCAAAGCCTCTTCTCTAGAAGGGGAAATAATATGTTCATTAAAGCTCCCCCTAAGCCATAGCTCTTAACTTAGTTTCTAGAAGAAACATCTTCACTAGACGATGGTACAAATTCTTCCTTGACTTTTGTCTCTTCCTTTTTTTTCCAAATCTTTTCCATTTCCTTCTTTATTTCTACCAAATCCACCTATAGTGTAGAAAAATGTATCCCTTCTACATTTTCACACTTGTTTGGGCCCTCCTAGTTAAAATGGACTTAATTTTTCCTTAATTTAATGTTGTAAAATGTATTTATTTACAATTTCACACTTATTTCTAGGGCTTATTTAATTAATTGAGCTTAATATTTCCTTATTGGCCCCTTAATTCATTTACCAAGCCTATTTAATTATAATTTCTGAAGAGGAAACCCAAAATTCATTAATTCCTTAACATAACAATTCTCATTGAGCAATTTATGTCCTAGGTTTACGGACAAGGATCCATTCACCCGAGGGCGAATGAATCCCTTAGACCTAGGACCTAAATTTAAATTATTTTTGGTGGTATTTTAATGTTTTCAAATCTATATTCAGATGTCGGCTTGTGATATTTGAATTTTGAGAGATTAAAGATACAAACCTATAAATACAAGGTTATTTCACTATCTTTCACCTAGAATTTTCATGAAACTTCAAGAGAACTTTCAAGAGAATTTTTGGAGAACTTCAAGAAATTCAAGAGAAAATTTATCAAAGTTTTATTGCAGCAATGAAGATCCAATTTTCATGTGAAGTTCTTCTTGCATCATGCATGTTTTTAGAGCTAATATGGTGATGTAGGTTTCATGAAAGCATTCAAAGCATTATTTCAAGAAAATATTCAAGGTTCAAGATCCACACCCATTGAAGCCATTTCATGCAAGTTACAGATCTACATTCCAAGGTTTATGCAAGGGTTTGTTGAGTGGTAACATAATTTTTTTCATTCTTCATTCGCTCTTTCATGTTTCATTTCATTTCAAGGTTTGATTACCAAAATGGGGTTTGACCAAGGAAAACCCCCATTCACCAAAAATAAAACATTTTTCCCTCTTGATTTATGATTGTAGATCTAGGTGGAAAAGGTCTTGAAGATCTTTTGAAGAGAAAAATTGAAGAAGGACCAGAGGCTCCTGAAATTTGTAGAAGAACCCTAACTTAGGACCCATTTTCCCCTGGGCAAATGAGTCCCACATCAACTTCAGAAACTGAGTTTTGGAGAAAGGTACATTTAATTCTTCCCTTCTCTAATCTATAATCTGATTGCAGGTTCTATCAGTATTGAGTTTAATCTTTCTATTCCAAGTGTTAAAGTGTATTTTTGTGTTGATTTACTATTTTTAGTTTTTCTCCCCAAAGTGTTGTTTGACTAGGACCCCCATCCTAACATAAAAAGAAAATCTATAGATTCAAAATCTTGAGTTGACTCACCTAAGGGTTGTAAGTCAATTCTTTGTGTGGACCTCATTTCCTAATGAAATAGAGGAAGATAGTTCCATCTCCCCTTCATATTCATTTTTGCTCCCCACATATTTTCCTTTGTTTCATTTTGGTGAACCCAACTTTTAAGCTCTATTTCTTTTTTATTTTGGAATCCATTTTCCCCCTCGATCTATATATTGCATTCATTTATAGTGCATTCCATTAAATTGAATCTCATTTAGGGTTTCTTAACTTGTATTAAATTTGCATCTCATTTAGGGTTTTACAATTACATTTTTGCATTCTTTAAATTTAAAAAATCCAAAAAAAAAAAATCATTTTGCAAAGAATTTACATAGCATTGCATCATCATTCACTTACATTTGAAAATTCAATAAAAATTTCACATCAAATTAGCTCTCCTAAGTTTTCATTTAGTCATATTTTGTATTTGCATTCAAGCTTCATTTCACAAAAAAAATGAAACTATAACTCACTATCTGAAACTAGAATTTAGAAACCACAAGAATCAACTCATAAATCTATAAAAACATTTTTCAAAACCCTGATCTAGGACCCATTCGCCTAGGGGTGAATGATTCCTTGATCAGGGTTGTTTTATGAATTTTTGGGAATTAAAATCTTTGTTTTCATGTTATTTTTTTCTATTTTTAGTTTTTTTTAGTTTACAAAATTTATGTTACTTGGAACTATTCATATTAAGCTTCATTTAATAAAATTAGTGCATTGTGTGAATTCAAAATTGCATTTACAAGACATCATTTTTTAGGTTTTTACATAGGATAATCAAAAAATTATCTTGTTTGAGATTTGGAAATTGCATTTACATATTTACAGTGCACTTTACATTTTAGGTTATTTCATTGTATTTCACCTTCTATCCATTTTGGGTGCACATTGAGTTTGTGAAACTTGTATGAGCTTCACAACCTGGTTTCCTATTATCAATATTGTTGTGCAATGTAGTTTGAGACTCATGTCATCCCACAATAAACCATTCATCATGGATCTTGGGTTTTCCAACTCATTCACTCATAGTGTTGATACTAATCAACCCAATATGGATCATAGTCTTCATACCTCATTTTCAATGACTTCCCTACCCAAAAATCATGTGCATGATGTCGAAACAATGGTTGCTAATGTCTTGCAATAGAACATAAGAAGTATAGATGAAGAAATAGAAAAATTGCAAAACTTTGTGACTTTTAAAAACATTGCTAGTAGTTCCATTCATGCTTTAGATAATGTGAGGAAAATGCTTAAAAATGAACATGGAATAGAGATTGTGTGAAACCTAGCTTATATTATTGATAAACATGCTCGTACAATGACCAGTTGTACTCAAGCTTTGGGATATACTCAATGTCAAGGTGGAAATTCAATTCCTCCTTCCACAACCCTTACCTATATTCCTACATACACTAGTACTCATGTTACTACAACTATCCAACCTACTAGCATTGTCAACACTTCCTTAGGTATTTCCACTAGGAATCCCTCTAGCTTTGTGCATTCAAATCTCATATCTCCTCATCCATCCCCCCTCACAAATTTACAATACACTTTCCCTTTGCATAGATTCATAACTCCACCTTATTTACCTCCATCTCAAAATACCAACAATGACCAAATCCTTAGCACAATTTTGCAAAATCTCATCCCTTCAATAAAAAATTGCCACAATAAACTGAAAAAAAAATGGCCAACATTCACAATACATCAAAACCAACATATTATCCTTCGAGATATCAAGAAAAAAATGGCTACAAGGTATAGAGGTTCCTAGGTTTGAGAAATATGGTGGGAAAGGATATCTTGTTAGTCATGTTTCTGCATACATAGCCTTATGTAGTGACTTCATTTTTGAAAATAAAGTCTTGGCTAAGCTCTTCCCTAGATCCTTGAAAGATACTGCTTTATAGTGGCTTTTCTCTTTACCGAATAATTCAATTTGTTCATTCAATGAACTTACTGATTCCTTTTACAACCACTTCCAAATTCACATGGGTCCTAAGATGACCTTAGCTGATTTGGTGACATGTAAACAAAAGGAGGATGAAAAGGTCACTGGTTTCATCACACGATACCAAATTATTTTTTCCCAAATAAACATTAAGATCCCTGATGTTGATATTCAAAGAATGTTTATTTCTAATTTGCAAGAAAAAATCCAACCTAAGCTAGAGATGTTAATATTTTGTTTTTTCACATAGTTGTGTACAACCCTTCATGATTATAAAAGTTTGATTGGTAGTTGTGAATTGAAAGCTACATCTTCAAAAGTTTGAATCCACACCTCAAACCAACTATCAACCTTTCAAGAATAAAAATAAGGGTTTTCTACAACTTAATCCCCCTCGACCAAATCAAAATATTGATAGCCAAGTGGCTACTATAAAGATGACAAACCCATATGCCTTTTCGGATAGAAATAGAAAATTTACACCCCTACCTAATACCCTTCATATATTCATGTTGCATTTCTTACACAAGAATTTGATTTCCTTACCTCTTGTTAGAGCTCTTGATCCTACTAATCCTTTACCTTCAGATATAGAACAAATTCCTATTGTCATTTTCATTGAAAAAATGGACATGATACAAAACATTTCTAGCATCTTGAGCATCTTGTGTAAGACCTCATTAATTCTAATCATATTAAAATTGGTGGTGTTAATGATCAAGGTAATAAATCTATAGCTCCTCCTAATCAAAAATTAGAAATATTTACCAATCCTATTGTAAATCATAACATAATTTTCATTTGTCAAAGCTAGTGAAATAAAGAATGATGTGATGAATGTTGAAATGGATGATGATAACACTAGGGTATGTGCAGGATCATCATGGAAAAAATAGGCCCTTAAGTGGAGAAAAATTCAGAAAAATCAAAGTTAGGCAACTTGATGTAAAAATTTGAATAAGTTATCTATATTATTTCAAAAATATAAATTAAGAATATAATCTATAGCAAATTGAATGTAGTTTCTAAACTACTAGGTTTATTTAAAAAAAAATCTATTTGGTAAAAATTTGAAATTTCAATGTAGTAGTACTTAAATTTTAGGGATAAAATAAGTAGGTATCTATCTGACCACCCTAACCACAATAAAATGATAATATTTTTTTATAATATTTTACATATAAGTAGAGGACTCATGTCCCGATGTGATGCATATTTTTTTGTAATTTTTTTCCAAGCAAATAATTAATTATGAATTTTTTATTACAACTTTTAAAAAATATAAAAACTCGTATGTTTGACCACCTTAACTTGGTCAAAACTTCATGAAATTCAATTTTTTTTAATCCTATAGTATGTGAAGCATAGAATGTGATGAATGTTTTGAATTCAAAAAATTTGATACCATTTGAAAGCTATAGATGTTTTTCAATTATAATATCAATCAGGACTTTAGTCGTAATTCAAATAGAAAATGAATAATAGTAATTTATTAAATTCAAAGTAAAGCATAATTTATATTGGTGGAAATCTGAGACTCTCCTTTAAAAACCTTTTTCATTTCATCAATTTTGTGTAAAAAAAAATCATCAGCCACATACCCATCATATCGCCACTTTTTGGCCCATCATTATCCTGCACATACCCAAAAATGATAATGAAGAAGCCTCTATATAGTTTATGGTTGCATTTATTGAAGCTAAACCTTGTAAGGGCCTAACTAATATTTCGCTTGACATTGCTTTCTCACAACAAAACATACTTAAATATGCACCCGATGGTCCTCTTTACATAGCTGGAAGAATCAATGACAAACCTACTAATGGGATATTGATTGATCCCATATGTGTGGAGAATGTGATCACTGAAGAATTCCTATTTGTGCATGAGCTTTATTAAGATATTTATGAAAAACCAAAATCATGGATCAAAATGCATAATGGTTTTGCTTGCCCTACAGTTGTTTCTATAAATATCCCTTTAAAAGTTGGATCAAAATAATTAAATCTCTCATTCACCATCATCCCGACTTCAAAATAATTTTGTGTGAAGTTAGGATATCCATGGCTTCACTCCATGAATGTCATCCCCTTGGTTTTTCATAAATGCTTAAAGTTTCCATTTGGCCATGAGATATTTACTATGCATCATAGTGGCTTTAATCTTATGCCTTTTCATGGTAATTTATCATTAGATTTCTTTTGGTGCAAGCCTATTGAACCTATTATACCCCATGAAGACTTCTTTTTCAAATCCTACCAAAATTTTAAGGAAAAGTGCATAGCAAAATTATCCTTTACTAATATGCCTCAACCCATGATTGAGCCTTCTATCATTGATGAAACCTTGATTGAACTGAAAGCTCTCCCAAGTAACCAAGACCAGCCTATGAAAAATCATTTACCTATTTCCTATAAGAGACCACGAGATAATCAAATAAGTCATGTTGTGCCTCCTAAAGTCAAACAAGTTTACAAAGCTAAAGAGAAACCGGTTGAACAACCTCCCATTGTTCCTTTTGTTCCTCCTTTAAGGAAAGAAAAGAAACCTATGGTTGACAAACCCACTCCTACACAATCACAACTTGAAAATCGAATGAAAAGGAATTGAAAAATTTCTAGAGAGAGTAGGAATAGATGTCATGCTATTGCTCATTTTTCACAAGAAAAATAAGAAAATAATGACATAGAAAATCAAAATCGAAAATTATCTCAAGCAAGGAATGATGCCTCTCCACCTTCACTGCAACATAAACAACAAAAAACTTCTATGGATATTGTCATTAGACCTCCTATTATGATTAACTTGGATGATGATCAAGAAATTGCACAAATTGATGAACAAGTGCATAATGAGTTGAATTCATTGTTTTCATCTTCTATAAGCTTAAATGATGAGCCTCCTATTAAGAGTGTTGAACTTGGTTCTTGTCCTAGTTTGACACTTGTTTTTGTCCCTTTGGCTAGTTATCCACCTTCCACATATACTAAACAAGATTGGGAAGCAGAATGCTTGGTATTAGTTGACTTGCATGTGCTAAGTACTAGTCTTTTTCTTTGTTTTCTTTTCTATGTTCTTTATGAGATTGCATGTGCGTAATGTGATCCCCTGTATTGTTCTATTTGATGTCTCTCTTCATGTGCATTCCTCTATTTGTACCTACATTCTTCTATATGTCGTAAACCTTTATCTTTTATTTTGTCTTTTGTTTTCCTTTTGGGGATGACACAAGGCATCGAAATATTTAGGTCTCTTCCATGTTGACCCAAAAGCTTTTTCTTTTTTTCACTCTCCATTTGTCATTCTTCCTATTTTGTGAGTATTTTGGGAATGATGAAATTTTCAAGCTTTATAATCACATTGTAGGAAAGACATACTGACCCTGAATCTATAGATCCCTTATGTGTTTGGGATTTCATTTTTGGAGCAACCCCTCTTCATTACGTAGCTTCATTTGGAAACATATGACTTGGAATAGGGATTTCTAAGTAAGCTCTATGTCCTCTTTATTGCTTAGCATTGGTTATTTGCTACTTTAAAGTAATTTCTCACATCAATGGTGTTAGAAATTTCTTTAAAGTGGGGGCATACATTAGCATTATAATTTTAGAAAAAAATTGGAATTCTTTATGTTTCATTGTGTGATTTGTGTTCTTCTTGTGATGCATCTTTTTATTGGTGGTGTCATTAGGTTTGATGTCCTCTAAGAGCATTATATGTCTTGGCATATGACTTTCCTCTTAGTGGTCATGCTACACATTGCATTCCCTAAGTTTTGAATCTTTTACCCTTGACTTGTGCTCTCTTGGAGACATTAGGCACAATGTTCCCTAAGAGGATACCTTACACAAACTAAGAAAAATCTCTTTGAACATATTTATTTGGTTTTTCTTGTTCATAGGCATTTAGCATAACACTGCTTGCTAACCTTGTGAAGATAAAACCATTTTCAAGGCCACCAACCATAACACAACTTGCTTGCCAATGGATCCTTGCCTTTTTTGTAAATAGGTGCTTAGCATAACACAAATTTTTATGCCTTATGAAGCTCAAATTTTTCATTTTTTTTGTGGTACCTTATTGAAGTTGTCAGAGGAATAGCTTTGATATGGTATGGGAGCCTAATAAGATTCTCTCATTTTCCACCCTTGGGGACTCACCTAGTGGACAGTTGGAGTTCCATTAGCTTGTGTGAGCATGCATGTTATTTGCATAGTGGGCATTGAGTTCCACTTGTGAACATTTTTGGAAACATAGCCGAGGAATTTTCCACATTGCATTGGATAGTTGAGGCTTCATCTGCCCCCTTTTTTTTACATTTCTTTAAGTCTTTTATGTTGTATGATTGAGTAATCTTGTTGTTGTTGCATACATATGTGTTGAATGTCTACTTTAGTGTGAGTTTGATGCAAGATCATCCTCTCACTAAATTGGGGGCTAAATTTAGGGTAGAAAAATGTATCCCCTTTATATTTTCACACTTTTTTGGGCCCTCCTAGTTACAGTGGACTTAATTTTACCTTAATTTAGTGTTGTAAATGCATATTTATTTACACATTCACACTTATTTAGGGATCCTTTAATTAATTAAGCTTAATATTGCCTTATTGGCCTCATAATTCATTTACCAACTCCATTTAATTACATTTTCCAAAGATGAATCCTGACATTCATCGATGCCTTAACATAACACTTCTCATTGAGCAATGTGCATCCTAGGTTTAGGGACATAGGACCCATTCGCCCAAGGGAAAATGGGTCCTCCTTTAGACCTAGGACCTAAATTTAAATTTTTTTTTGATGGTATTTTAATGTTTTCAAACCTATATTCAAATGTCATCTTGTGATATTTGAATTTAGTGAAATTAAGGATACATACCAATAAATATAAGGTTATTTCACTATGTTTCACCTAGAATTTTTATGAGACTTCAAGAGAAATTTCAAGAAATGTTTTAGAGAACTTCAAGGCATTCAAGTGAATATTTATCATAGTTTTATTGCATCAATCAAGATCCAATTATCATGTCAAGGTCTTCTTGCATCATGCGTGGCTCTAGAGCTAATATGTTGATGTAGGTTTCATGATCCATTCAAGAATTCAAAGCATTATTTGAAGCAAAGATTCAAGACTCAAGATCCACATCCATTGAAGCCATTTCATGCAAGTTGCAGATCTACATTCCAAGGTTTATGCAAGGGTGTTGAATGGTAACATAGATTTTTTTATTCTTCATTCCCTCTTTCATGTTTCATTTCATTTCAAGGTTTGATTATCAAAAGGGGGCTTGACCAAGGAAAACCCCCATTCACCAAAACCAAAATAGTTTTCCCTCTTTATTTGTGATTGTAGATTTAGGTGGCAGAAGTCTTGAAGATATCTTGAAGAGAAAATTTGAAGACAATGTGAAACTTTCAAAAAGTTGTCAAATTTGTCATCTTCTCATGGAAACTCCTCTATAGAATTTATTTTTGACTTCTAGAACCTAATACCTACAGAATCTAAAAGTGTAGAAATAGGACTAGAGGCTCTCAAAATTTTCAAAAGAACCATAACTCAGGATCCATTCATCCCGAGGTGAATGAGTCCTAGATTAGCTTCAGAAGCTGACTTTTGCTGAAAGGTGCATTTAGATTTGTCTTTTTCTAATTTGTAATCTGATTGTAGGTTCTGTCAGTATTGAGTTTAATCTTGATAGTCCAAGTGTTAAAGTGCATTTTGGTGTTGATTTACTATTTTTAGTTTTTCTCCCCAGAGTGTTGTCTGACCAAGACCCCCATCCTAACACAAAAGGAAATCTATAGATTCACATCTTGAGTTGACTCACCTAAGTATTGTAAGTCAATTCTTTGTGTAGATATCATTTCCTAATGAAATAGAGGTAGATAGGTCCATCTCCCCTTTATTTCCATTTTTTCTTCCCACATATTTTCCTTTGTTTCACCACCTATTTGGGTAAACCCACAAAATTGGTTTACAATTTGAGTGAGGAAGGAAAACTGGAAAAAAATGACCCCATGCAAAAAAAGTTTTAGTGGTTCGAAAAAATTTCTACGTTTGAGAGAACCCATAAGTGGTTTGCTCGAACCCTATTTCCTACCCAAAAAAAATAAAGAAAATGAAAAAGGAAAGGGGGTTCACTCGAACTAGGGTTCGAAAGGAACCCCAGTTCAGCAAATTTTTGCCCTCATTCTCCTCCTCAAGCACTTTGAAAACCTAAATTTTTACGCTTCAAAGCTTGGGTTGAGGATGAAAATGTAGTCTTCACAAACCCAACTGGAATCAGGTAGTCCTTATAACAAGCTATCCAATCAATATAATTTTAATATGTTTAAGTTTTATTATGTTTTTTTTGTTTTATTAAACATAGGTTTTTCTACCAAAATCAAGCTCTTTTGTTCTCAGACATATGGGAAAATAGTAGATTATAAAAAAAAAATTTAAAATATGAGTTCACTAGATTAAAGTCCTTGATCCAAACAAAAAAAGAATTTTGATACATATAAAAAATGTTATGCTATATGGTCACACTATGTCTAAATTGTAATTGGTTTGACTTCAAAACTTGATTAAAGAAAAAATATTCAGTAAAAAACTATCTAACCAAGTAAAATCACTAGATATCAAAGTGACAAATCTAAGTTAGAAAGAATTATAATTTTATCCTTCATGGGAAAAAATTATGCATTATACCTAAGTGAGTCAGCCAATTTCTTTTTTAAAATGTCATTTCTTCAAAAACTAGTTTCGAGGGATATGGAAAAGAAGTGCAATCTGGATTCCCAAAACTTTTGAAAAAAATATATTTAGAATCTATGAAAAAAAATTCACAAACCTAGTTTACAACATCATCATCTTCAAATTCCTCACTGCTTACCGCTTAGGTGCCAAACAAGATTTAGTTAAAAAATAATTATTTTTAAACCACTTTGGCAAAAATTGTAAACCACTATTGTGGATCACCATCTTCACTAGTCTATTCCTCTTTACCGCATTATATTTTGTATTTCTACTTCTACAAAACTCGAATATATCTCTAGGTCTATTGCAATTTTAGCACACAACATTCTTCTGAATAGTATTCCTTCCATTCATTTTGTATCTACATTGATTAGCTTTGTGCCCAAATACATAGCATGTATAGTAGTATCCATTGAAAGATTGAATCATTCTACCATTGTTATAGCCATTCATCATTTGACTGCTGCATTCACTAGCTCTATGACCAAATTTCTTGCATGTAAAGCATTGACTAGAGAATGTTGGGACATTCTAATTCATACTACTTCTACATTCTATTTCCTTATGTCCAAATCTATTGCAAGAGTAACAAGAACCATTAAAATATGGGTACCTTTGTGCATTTGATTGTTTGATCAGTGATCTTCTAGCTTCATTTAGGTTTTATTCTAGATTTGCTTTCCATTGTTCTTCTATCTTCAACCTTCTTTGGTTCATTGATCTTATTTTTTGCATTTAAAATTTTTTGTATCTCAAACCCTAATCCACCTTTGTCTTTAGAGCCTTTTTTATTTGCAATCATCTCATCAAGTTTTGTAGCACTCATTTTGATTTTTTCTTCATGACTTCTTTCTTTCTCAAAATCTGATCTGAAATTTACCGCTTCTTGTTCAAGCTTTGTACATTCCTCTGATTTACTTTTCACCATTGCATTTAAAAATTCTTCAATTCTTTTCTTTTCTTCAACTTGCACTTTCAAACCAATGATGAATTCATTTGCTTGTTTCAATCACTCATTGAATTCCTTATGCCTTTCTCTAAACTTCTTGATTTTCTCTCTCAATTTTATGATACATTTATATGCTTCTTTGATATTTTCTTTTAGATATTTGTTTTCATCTTCAGTATTTTCAATATCTTCAAGGGAAACTTTTTGTTCCCCATATTTAAATCAAGAATGCAATCTTCTTCTATGATTTCGATAGTAGGAATCTCTTTTGGAGGAGTAAAATTTTTCTATCAGCCATGTGTTCAAACTCCAAGACCTTCCCTAAGCGGTTTAGCTCCTTCCAGGGAACCAAGCTCTAATGCAAATTTTTGAACACCCAGAACACTGAGAGGGTGGGTGAATCAGTATTCTCTTAAACCATTCATACATTAAACATCCAATCACCAAAGCATATTCAACTTTAATAAATAAGGAAAGCATGAAACATTACCGACACCACATAACGGTATCGTGGCATAATAACCCGACCAAAATAACCTCGGACAATAACCCCACCAAAATAACCGCACAAAATAACTCGTGGTCATAATAACCCATGGACAAAATAACCCGTGGTCAAAATAACCCATGGACAGAATAACCCATGGTCATTTTAGATCAAGCTAGTAAACTATAAATGACATAAAATAAATTATAAATATGATTGAGGCACCATAGAGGCTATTTAGGTCATTTTTAGACCATATATTCATTATATACCCCTAAAATAGCCTTAAAACACCTTTAATATGCTTAAATAACCTATAAAATGGTAAATAATTATAAAAATAAAGGCAATTTTATGGGAATAAGATGATTAAGAGTTATATGAAAAGATATAAATGAAAAGGTATTAAGAAGATATATAAATTGGTATAATTAAGAGAAGTAAAGAAAGGAAGAAGGGGAGAAGAAGTAAGAGTGTGTAGAGTGATAAGAAGAGGAGAAATCCAAATTCATAAAAGAAGATATTTTGTAATATATTTTTTTGAACATTATTTTAAATTTTCCTAGGGTTTTCTAAAAGAGTGTACAAAAAATCAATATACTTTTTAGGGAACCAACACATTCTTCATAATTTTTAATATATACAATGCCTCTTCAGTTTTTAACAAGTCAAAAAAACAAGAATTTACTTATTGTAGACGGTTACACATTTGTGTTTCATCGACAAGGCATCAATAAAATGATCTAGCGTTGTGTGGAATATTTTACAAATAAATGTTCAAGTCGATGCTATACTACGACACAAACAAAATCTGGTGATGTGATCCAGGATTTAGTGAATTGCTTCAAGCATCGCATAGCTCAGTCTAGAAATTCATCAAAGCAGTGAAAAAAGAATAGAGTCTCCAAGAGAATAGAATAGAGAAATATATGGTTGGATACACTGGGCAACCAAGCAGGAAAAAATACCGTGAACTCAAAGAAAGACTAAAAATATTGCTTGATGGTTATGAAAACCATGACATTTTAGATTATATAAGAGGCATCACTCATATAATTTGACACTTTGTTCGAAAATTTGAATAATAAAGTTTTTTAGCAACATACATGTAATTTTTTAATATTTTTTCTCCTTTCTATATTTTATGGGGATATTTTCACCATCGTTACTCAATTACCTGTTATTTTCTTGTCTTGGGTTATTATGACCTGGTTATTTTGTCCTCAAGTATTATGACCGGTTATTCTCATCTGTGGTTATTTTGGTCGCTATTACGTGTCATGTAACCCCCACATAAAACATGAACACTAGGGTTTTTATGTGGAAAACCAAAAATGGAAAAAACCACAGTGAGGATTAGCTCATAATGTATTATAACTAATTATAGTATAATTACAGATGTGCTCACTGTAGGTGGAATCACTTACCACAAAGAAAATGATAGAAGAGAGATTGTGGCTCACAGCCTATTTTGAATTGTTACAATTTTGCATCTTTCGTATGCATGAAATACAATTCCAATGAAGCTCAATAAACTGACTTTACACACTTCATCTAATTTAGATTCACACTCTACTTTCCTCTACATTCGTATCACCTCAATCTTCTACTCGACATTCACAACTTAAATTCACACTTCTTTGATAATTTATTCACATGTAGGATCTTTGCATCACACATCATATGTTCATGTCATCCATAAAAACATTGAAAGGACCTAACCTATATATTTGCATCAACTCTAACATTAATTAGGTCAACCTAATTAGATGTAGAACTCAAAATATAACTTGTCGGCTTCAATCCATTTTATACATAACTTGTGCCAAGATTTAAAACTCAAAACAACTTAAAATAGGTCAACATGGACCTATATTAGATCCCACATAAGACTGCAACACTTATTTAGCCTTTGCATACCTTCAAACTTGTTAGGTTTGCATGGCATAAGACCTAATAACAAAATCCTTCAACTATATATCCACATTCAGACATGTAGACCTAAAAATTCAATACCAACTAGAATTCACATGCTACTTCCATCTATTAACTTATCATGAAAAGCATAGAGCCAAAAACTTAATTGTGGAGGAGTACAATCTCTCCCACACAAATGCACCGTATAGAGAATAATTGTAATTTTCCATGCCAACTTTTGTTACTCATATCTTTCAATCCAATATCCAAAACATGATGAAAACTTGGAATCAAATACATCTAACATGCAATAAAATAATGTTAGAATCACAGAGTGAAATGTTCAATTATGAACCAGTGCAGACCCAAAACCTAAAGCACTGTTACCTAGAGTTAACAAAGTTAACACTTAGTCAATTTCTTATTACAAACAACTTTGTTGGACCAAACCACTTTGCAAAAATATCTTCCACAAACACTCCAAAACTAATTAGAACTAAAAAATAGAAAAAGAGAAGAGGCTATGATAGCTAACTCCCCCTTTTTCTAGGTCATAGTTTCATTTAAAATATGAGATCCAAGAACCTTGAAATAGCTATCAACCCAAGAGGTTAATTGAGTCAGGATTTAAGAATCTTGCAATATTTCCTTTTGTAGTGTAGTAAAATGGATCACTTGACACTTTCACACTCGTTTGGGTCCTCCTTGTGGATTTTGGCTTAATGTTTCCTTGATTTATTGTTGTAATGTGGATAACACATTCACCAAAATGTAGAGAAGGTGGATTCACTACTCACGATTTCTCTTCATTCAGAGAGCCTCACAGGGTGAACTGCCCTAAACTACCTCAAGGAATAGTAGTGAGAGTTCTAGGATCTGAAAGAGCAAGTCATGAAGATTCTTTGGGAAAACTAACAAGCTCTCGACCAAAGGATGTCAACGCAGAATATGGACAACAGAGCGGTGCACTGGCATATCGTATGGACCTAAAATTGAGTTTATCATAGAGAATGCAAAGTGACTACTTCTACTCTAATTTCTAAGAAATTTTGGAACGTGAGAAAGAAACATAATGTAATAGAAGTGATAATAAAGCAAGGTAAATGATAAAGATAAAAAGAAGAAAGAAATGAGATGCTCACAACAATCCAAGTGATGAAGCCTCCAACATGAGAATGTCTTCAATACCTGCAAGTCTGAGATCTGGAGAAAGTGTTAGGGTTGTATAGGGGTTTGCCTCAATCAAACCCCCATTTTGGTGTTCCCGCCTCCACAAACAACCAAGAAGATAGAGAGAGAAGAGAACTAAAATGGAAAAAGTGTGTAGTGAAAGAAAAACCCACTCAGGAGTAGAGCCTACAACACCAAGTATGAGTGATAAAAGAAAACCCTACTCAAGGAGGAAAACCCATATCACAAAAGAGGTGATAAAAGCAATCCCCACTCAAGGAGGAGAACCCATATCACAAAGTAAAAATGCAATAGAGAGGAGATATGGAATCCCAAGATGCTCACAAGCATGAGATAGGGGAGATGGAGCTGCAAGACCCAACAGTGTTGTGGTAATGAGCTTATGAAAGCTTTGAGAGTATTGCAAAGGGTGGTGGAAGAGGATGCTAGAAATTGGAATGAAGCTAGAATGAAGCTACAAGAAGAAGAGTGGAGCTAGGAGAAGTTAGAGATAGAAGAGAGTTAGAAGATAGAGAGAAAAATGGACTAAAAGGATATCTTTTAATGAGGGAAAAGAAGCTTCTTTAGCTATTACAAGGTGTCCCAAGCTGTTACCACTAACAAAAGGTGAACACAGGTGGCAAGCATGATCAGAGATAGTTGTTTGAGCATTGAAATGTTGCAGGACATTAGCACAATATGTGGACATCCATGCGGTGCACTAGTGTCTGGACATGTCATGCTACAAAATGACGAGAATGGGAAAAGAACCAGAGTCGATGAAAGTTGACACACAAGGGTAGCTATTGAAAGGAGGCATTGGAGCATCTTAAGAAGGGAAAAAGGCTGATGCAGGGGCTAAAATGAGCCTGCTCAAGATGCTAAGGGAGTGGAAACTAAAGAGGAAGCAAGAATGTATGTGAAATTGCAATGGATGCAATTTTATGACTATAGATTTTTCCATCACTTTAGTGGGCATATGAATCTAAAGTAATATGAACACTAAAGGAAATATATGAAACACAAATAACATCATATGCCAAAAGGATATTATAGAGGAAGCAGATGAATCTTTGAACCATGGAAACATGCCCCTAGTCTAAAGACCTGTAAAACAAATACATTAGACAAGAAAGACCTACACCAAACAACAATGTTAGAACATCAAAACCTAAAGGATTGAAGTCAACAAAGTAAAGAGAGTCCCTCGATGTAAAAGGTTGTCTCAGTACTATGCATCATCCCCAAATTCAAAACACTAGCACATAGAAGAATTCTAGGATGAAGAGAGAAAGAGAATATACTCAGGATGAAGAAGATGCAGATCTTTGTTCTGGTATACACAAAATAGAAGAGAAGAGAATTTAAGAAAGTAAGTGCCTTACAGGCCCACACACTTGCAAGGAAGATGTCCTCTAAGATCTCTCACATGAAGGATACCCAGAAAAGAACCTTACAAACCTACAGACCTGCAAGGAAGCATCCCCCAAGATCTCTCAAACCTAAAAAACTATAGACCTATAGGGAATGTGTCCTTCAAGATCTCTTGCATGAAGGAAACCTAAAGAAAGTGCCCTACAAACCCATAGACCTATAGGGGAGTGAACCCAAAGATCTCTTGCATGGAGGAAGCTCAAAGGAAGCACCCTATAGGCCCACATACCTGTAGGGAGGTATCCCCCAAGATCTCTCACATGGAGGAAACTCGAGGAAGGGGACTCCACAGAGTTAGAAAGCAGCTTTAGAGGCACACCTACAAGGCGACATGTCTACCAGTAGATAGAACATGTCTAAAAGTGGCCATGAAGGAAAGTAACCAGAAAGTAACATAAATTGTTGATAGATTGGAAAAATTTCAAAGGGGTCCCTCAGGAATCCTTCAAAAGAAGAGGGGTCCATGCAAGGGATGAGCTATTTGAAAAGTGAGGCCTAGTCAGGCTACCCCCAAGCTAGACACAAATGATTTCACTGAATAGAAAAGCTTTCAAAGGGGCTCCCTCAGGAACCCTTCAGAAGAGAAAAGGGGTCCTCTCAAGGGACACATCAATTGAAAGAAATAGAGAAGAGAGGGGGTCCTTAAGTAGGAGAACCCTTCAAAAGAGAAAAGGGGTCCTCTCAAGGGACACATTAATTGAAAGACATAGAGAAGAGAGGGGGTCCTTAAGAAGGACGAACATCTCCAAAATGAGTTATCATTGCCCCCAACATATAGGGGAGGAGAACCATGCAAGATACTTAGAACATGCAGGATGGAGGTAGACCTCAACATCACTTGTCATGTGAAGAAGAGGCAAGTTCATCAATCAAATGGGAGTTTTATGGTACCAAAATCACAAATTTGTTGTATTTTATCCTTCAAGGCCTTAAATTCTCTACTGGAATGACCAAGCACTCGATGGTATGCATAGAAAAAATGTTTTTCTTTTTCATTTTCATGAGATTTCTTGCATGTAGGAGAAGGAAGAGTTATTAAGTAGGCTTTTAGAAGCCACAACAAAATAGGCTCTTGCTCAGATAGAGGATGAGGAGCAAGAAGCAGCCATTTCTCTTGTGGAGAAAGGTTTGAATTCTCACAAGAAGGCACGAAGATAGAAGACAAAGGAGAAGGATCTCCATGGTGAGTATTATTCCGGAAATGGGGATTATACTCCTCTATGAGATTACCATCATCCTTCCTGATAGTATTACCAACATTAGCCTCCTTAACATAAGTGTGATCATCTTCCTAAGAAGGAGGATCAACACTAAGAGCATCACAATTTTCACTATCCCGCAATACAAAAGGATGATCATTTTTTATAGTGGGTTTGAATGATGTTATTGAAAGGTTTGAGAGGATCATGTTGAATTTATATCTTCGAGTGAAGGAATATGTAAAGTCTAAAGAACCCAAATCATCGCCAAGAAATGCATTTTCTTGAGAAGAGGTCAAAGGAGTAGACTTAAGATTTCTTGCTTCAGAAGGATCTTCCTTAGGGACATCTACCTCAAGAGTATCCTTTGTAGTAGATACTACTAGATTAAACATCAACACATTAGAAGAAACTGAAGGAATATGAGTAGGCACAACCAAAGCCTGACCAGTAGTTGCCATTTCACATAAGTGCATATCCTCAGGGTTAGCCTTAACTGTGACTACTTTCTCATTGCAAATGAACTTGATAGATTTATGCAAGGTAGACAGGACTATACCCACATCATGAATCCATAGTTTACCAAGAAGAATGCTATAAGGTAACTTCTTTTCCATAACATATACAAGGGTGGGTATGGTAATAGGTCCCAACCTCAAAGGCAAGACTATCATGCCTAGGGCTTGTCAACCGACATTATCGAACCCATGAATGACAACATAAGAGGCATTAAGAGAAGATGAATCAATATTATTTTTAGGCAATAGATCAATGCTACATACATTGAGAATTGAACTAGCATAAACGAGAGTACGTCTAATACCAATTGTATTAATGTTAACTATAATCATTAGAGGATGATCTACTTTCTTTTGTACTTCCAAAGGAGGGAGTTCTTGTAGATAGAACATAATATTTGGCCAATCCACATGAATATGAGCTATCAAGGCATCAACATCTATCACTCTAGCAGAAGAAGGCAAGATAATCTTTTGCAAGGCTTCCTAAAGTATTCCTTGATAAACTGAAGTGGACTGAAGCAAGTCCCATAGTGAGATCTTAGTGGGGTAATGTGAAGTTGCTCAACAATATTGTAATCACTAGGTGCTTTATTCATAGGTTTATGAGCTTGATGAAGTCTTGGTTATTAATTCATTTTATTTGCATAAGCATGGGCTACTTCTCTGTAAGAGGGAGCCATAGAAAGATCAAGAGAATCACTCTTAGATGAAACACCATTAATAGAACAAATTCTTTTGGGAGAGGGACTAGTTGGAGTCACATAAATGACTGGTCTCTTAGGCCTTTGAGGGGAAGCAAATACATAAATTATATTTATGGAATCATCACAACTAGTAGAGTAATTATTCAAAGAAATATTCTCAACATCAATCCAAATAGGATCAAATGTGGAAGGAGATTTATCATTTGCTAATGCATCATCTCTAGAGGAGACTACATTCGAATAGATAAGAAATTCATCATTAAAAAATGCAATGTCTCTAGAAGAGAGTGCATTGGAAGGAATAGTAGGTTCATCATTCTCAAATGCATCATCTCTAGAAGAGAGTGCATTGGAATGAATAGAAGGTAAAGTAATATTAAGAAAGCTATCAATGATTTTGTCTTCTTGCAACAAAATATCCTTTGAAGTAAGAGGACTTTCATGAGAAGGATCAAAGACGTCAAGTGACATGGGTAAATCCAAATCACTATCACATGCATGAAATGGAATATCATTAAAATTTTGAACAAAACTAGATATTGAACTAATAAAAGAAGATATTAAATTCATTACAATTTTTTCAGTATTTTCTATGTTCTAGTAATTCGCATTTTTGGAGGTCTTTGGAGTGTAATTTGAGGTTGGAACTTGCGTTAGTCCCTCAAAATCAACTATCAAAGGCACTAGTAATTTAGGGACTAAACTAGTTCTCTAGGAGACCTTTCCAACAGTGCAAACGGTTCAGAATTCCAAGCACTGAGTCACAAGTTATTACCCCACCAAGTAGGGGTAAATAATTTCCTTATTTTTTTGAAAAATACCCTCTTCATGTTGTGTTCACCAAAATGTAGAGAAGGGGGATTCACTATTCATGAGTTCTCTTCAATCAAAGAGCCTCATTGGGTGAACTACCCTAAACTACCTTAGGAACAGCGGCGAGAGTTTCAGAATCCGAAAGAGCAGGTCACAAATATTTATAAGACAAACTGATGAGCTCTTGGCCAAAGGATGACAACATGGAATATAGATGACAGCGTGGCACACTAGTGTCCCATAGGTGCATTGGTGCCTTGTGTAGACCAGAGAATGAGAACGTCTTAGAAAATAGAAAAATGACTACTTCTACTCTGATTGCTGAGAACTTACAGAATGCAATAAAGCAACATAATGTAATAGAACTACAATAAAATGAATTAGAAATGATAAAGATAAAAAGAAGAAAGGAAAGAAGATGCAAGAACAACAATTCTGAGTACTGAAGCCTCCAACTAGTAGATATCTTCAATACCTACGTCTGCGTGATCTAGAGAAAGTGTTGGGGATGTATGGGGGTTTGCCAAGTATTCAAACCCCCATTTTGGTGTTCCCACCTCCACGAACAACCAAATAGAAAGAGAGAGTGCAACCAAAATGAAAAAAGCATGTGGTGAAAGAAAACCCCGCTTCAGGAGTAGAACTTGCACCACCAAGTATGAGTGATAAAGGAAATCCCTACTCGAGGAGGAGAACCCGTACCACAAAAGAGGTGATAAAATTAATCCCTGCATGAGGAGGAGAAATAATATCACAAAGTATAGATGCAATAGGAAGGGGATATGGAATCCCAAGATGCTCACAAGCATGAGATAATGGAGATGAAGTTGTAAGAGCCCAAGGACCTACAAAGAGGGAGACAAAGATAGTTATAAAAGCCAAGAGTGTGTTGTAAAGAGGTGCAATGAGAGTTGGAGAGTTTTGTAGAAGGCCGTTGTAACAAACAATTGAGCTGTGCAAGCAAGAGAGGAAAGATGGAAAGGGAGAAGCCAAGAAGCAGGAGAGAAGCTAGAAGTAGAAGAGAGTTAGAAGTGAAGTTTTTGTAACAAGCTACATGAAGCTATGCAAGCAACATCTGGAGAGTAGAAGGCTAGAGCCAAAGTTGGAGAGGAGTTAGAATGATGCTAGAAGAAGTTAGAGAGAAAAATGAACTTAAAGGATAGCTTTTAATGAGGGGAAAGAAGCTTCTCCAACCATTACAAGGCATCTCGGGTTGTTACCAACGACTAAAGGAGGTAACAAGTGAAAAACATGCTTGGAGACAATTGTTTGAGCATTGAAATGTCATAGGACGCTAGCGCGGTGTGCGAATGTCCATGCAACGCACTAGTGTCCGGACATGTCACACTACAAAACAACATGAACGAGAAAAGCACGAGGGTCAACGAAAGCTGACACACAAGGGTAGCTACTGAAAAGGGATGTTAGAGCATCTTGAGAGGGGAAAAAGGTTGATGCAGGGGCTAAAATGAGCCTACACAAGATGCTAAGGAATTGGAAACTAAAGTGGAAGCAAGAATGTATGCGAAATTGTGAGGGGTGTAATTTTATGACTATACACCTCAATCTTGCCTTATTTGGAGTGTTGTAAAGTGTTGTAACACACTTTCACATTTCTCTAGGCTTGTCATTAATAATTGGGCTTTCTTATGCTTTAATTGGCCCTATTTTTCATACACTAGCCTCATTTATTACATCCTTTTTAGGATAATCCCGACACCAATCGGTAACCAATCATAATTCAAGTGTTCCTGGCTTGTGTGCCCTAGATTTAGTGTCCGGGACTCATTCATCACCTTGGGCGAATGAGTCCCACCTAGGTCTTTTTGGCCCCGATGCAAGTTTCACACATTTTTAAGCACTTTTCATTTTTAGTCCCATACATTATTTTTGGTGGGACTCATTCGCCACCTTGGGAAAATGAGTGGGCCGTGTGACCAAAATTCAAATTTAATTCAAAGTTCTGACAGGATTTTATTCTACTGGATCTTATGTTGGCTTGTAGTGTTATAATTTTGGGAATTTTTGCATAATTATGTATAAATACAAGGTTCTTTCACTCATATTCTCACCTAGCAAATTTTACAAGCATTTAAGAGTTCAAAGAGTATTTGAGGGTGAAATCACAATACTGTGTCTCACTTTTGGGACGTGCTGATTTTTTTCTTGAAATCACTATTTTTAGAAAAAAACTAATGATTTAAGTCTTGAGAGGCTCCATCTAAAGTATTTTAATTAAATATGGATATATAATACCCCCTTATATCAAACCTCCTTGGATAGAACCCCTCTAGTATTAAATCATACCCATAATGGAGTCTCCTTCACACCTATCAAAATGCTGACAAAAACCCACTTTTTCTTTACCTTTCGAGGGATTAAATAATATAATTTAAAAATTATATTTTAAAATATTGTAGCCCTTCAAACAAGCTTTCCAACAAGTATAGGTTTGATATATTTTCATTTTATCATGTATTTAATTTTTAATTTTTACTAAACATAGGTTTTTCTCTGAGCATCAAGGACTTTGTTGTGTAGAGGTGAAAAAATAGTAAACTAATTGTAAAAATTCAAGAAATAACTCCATTCCTAGGTATTGATGTCCATGTTTCACCCAAAAAATACAAAATGGATTTCGATTTATACACAAAAAGTTAGGCTGTACGACAAACATGTATGTCCAAATTATAGTTACGATGACTTTAAAAATTAATTTTAAAAAAATATGCAACAAAAAATTATGAAAAAATATCCTTTCCCTAGATATTGATGTTGAGAATCTATATTTTAAAAATTAGAATTTAATCCTTTATAGAAAACAAGTTATGTTGTATGACACAAACATTACTTTCTAAAAATGTTGTTTTCTATCTAAAACCAATTATTAAGGGTGATGTTGAAAGATTCATGATTTATTTCAAAAAAATTGAAAAAAAAAATATTTAGATTCTACACACAAATTGCCACAAATCACTAGTTCACATCATCTCCAAATTATTAATGGTTTAGCTGCTATAGGTCTTAGAAGATGAAGATTCAATTAAAAATATTGATGTAAATGTCCATCTTGGGAAAAAAGTGAGACACGGTACTGTGATTTCACCCTTGAGCATTCACAAGAGATTTCAAAGGCATTCAAGGGAATATTTATCAAGCATCTTAGAGAATTCTTCAAGTGTCAATCATCATGTCAAAGATTGCATTCTTCATGTTTGTTATTGTGCTAACAATTGTGATGTAGAGTTTATGATCCAATCAATTGTTCCAAGAAAGATCAACATCATTCAAGCTAGATTTAAGAACCACATCCATTGCATCCATTCCAAGCACATTTGCAACACTTTATTTCTAGAGTTTGGTGAGTTGAAACATTGTATTTTTTTCATTCATCATTCTCCTTTCATATTTTCTTTCAATTCAAGGTTTATTTACCAACAAGGGGTTTGACCAAGGAAAACTCCTATTCACTAACCCCCACAACATTTTCCCTTCTTCTTGTGTGTGATTTGTAGGGCTAGGTTGCAATTTTTTCAAGAAGAAAAGTTGGAGAAAAGTTGTCAAATCCCTAAAGTTGTCATCAAGCCTTGGAGAATCTTAGAGAAGGTCTACAGGTGGTAATTTACATTTTTAGATCAAGAAATCAGTCAAAAAGAGTAGAGAATACTGAGAGGAATAGAATCAGGTCTCAAACTTCCAAAAAAGTAGAAGTGGACTAATTCACCACTATTGGAAAATGAGTCCCACTATACTATACAGGACTGACAAATATTTTTACAAATTTGGAAACCCTTTTGTTTGAAACCCGCTCTAGTGCATTTTACCAGAAACTAGAGTGATTTTCCCAGCTTGGCGAATGAGTCCCATTCAATTGTGACAACAAATTTTCTAGAATTCCATACCTCTATTTTTCCTTCTTTAGTCTTCCATGTGCACACTTTCTATTTCATAGCATTTTATTACATTTTTTTCATATTTCTAGGTCATTTAGAGTTAGTTTTCATTCAATTAGGATTTAGTATTTCATATTGCATTGCATTATATTTTCCAAGTCTAAACTTGGTGGTGAACCCCTCATTAGATATCATTTAGCCTTTAGGATAGTCCCTTTGCAAGATTTCAATCTCCTTTGCATTGAAATCTCAAGGGTTTGTTCTTGAGTGAAGAGTGTGAGAATTGTCTCCCTCCTTTTAGGTCCAAAACCCTAAAGGTGAAAGAGATCCCACAATTTTTCACCTTTTCACCTTTATACAAGGAGGGGTGGTGAGCTAAATTATAATTTGAGGAGAAAAAATTGAGCTAACAAGTAAACCCTAATTCTAGGTCTAACACATGTAATGCATAAATCTACCACAAAACAGAAAGAAACTATGACTTTTATGAAGAAACAAGGACTATACAATGTTGTGCACCTAATCAAATCCTACTTTTCTGAAATTCTGATAGGGACTCATTCACCACCAAAGGCGAATGGTTCCTGGCAGGCCTGGTTGGAGAGATCTAAATCTGAAACTGAAGTTTGTATAGTGTAGGATCTACTGTCCCTCAAACTCTAATAGGGACTCATTCGACACTAAAGGTGAATGGGTCATGTTAGGTCCTTGAAATCTCTGAATCTAATCTTCAACTTCTAGGTTTTCACTCCTCCCTTGCACTTTCAAATTCCTATTTCCAAATCTAGATCTGCTAATAATCTACAAGACAAATTTTGTAGCTTGTTGGTGGATATGGGTTTTCCTTAGGGGTATGTGCAAGATCATGATGGGCCAAAAAGTGGCAATATGATGGGTATGTGGCTGATGACTTTTTTTTTACCCAAAATTGATGAAACACAAAGGGTTTTTAAAGGAGATTCTCATCTTTCCACCAATATAAATTATGTTTTACTTTGAATTTAATAAGTAAATATTACTCATTTTTAATTTGAATTACGGTTAAAGTCTTGATTTATAGGATGATTGAAAAAAATCTATAGCTTTCAAATAGTATCACATTTTTTTGAATCCAAAACATGTGTCACATTCTATGCTTCACATATTATAGGATTAAAAAAATAAAATTGAATTTCATGAAGTTTTGACCAAGTTAAGGTGGTCATACATACAAGTTTTATATTTTTAAAGTTGTAATAAAATTTTCATACTCACTATTTTCCTTTGGAAAAAAAATTACAAAAATATGCATCACATCAGGTGGACATGAGTCCCCTCACTTATATCTAAAATATTATAAAGAAATATTATTATTTATTGTGGTTGGTATCAAACAGACACCTACTTTATTTTTTCCTCAAATTAAAGTGGTAATTACTACATTGAAATTTCAAATTTTCAAATTAAATAGATTTTTTTTAAACAAACCTAGTAGTTTAGATAATTATATCTAATTTTCTACATATCTCTATTCCTTACATATTTTTGAAATAATATGATAAATTATTCAAATTTTATGTCAAGTTACAAACTTTGTTTTTCTGAATTTTACAATTTAAGGGCCTATTTTTTCCATGATGATCCTGCACATACCCTTAGTCAAGCCACTTGTTGGTAATTAAACCTTTGATGATGAATGAAAATATGAAACATGTAATTGTGTATGCAATCCTAATCTTAAGCGTGTCTAATATTAAGATCCCTAAGAATGTAAAAGAAATTCTACTCAATTGTGTTAGAATATAACCCTAAAATGAAACATGAACAATGCAAGTGACCTACTATAGAAGATCCTAGATCCTCTCAATACGCCACAAATCTCAATATACCTCTCTTTAGATTGTAAGTAGGATGATCATAGAAGATGGAATAACTTAGGAAACAAGTCCTTAGGCTTGGTTGTATGTCTTGTGCATCTCCCAACCCCTAGAATCCCTCATGATTGTCCATAGTTATCTATCATCAACCTTCACTAATGCTTGATCTTTGACAAAAAAAATGAGCTTGAAGACTTGCAATACTAATCCAAAATTCACTCTTGCTTGCTTCTTGAATGCTTGATCTCATGAAAATTCCTTGTCTCCTAGCTTGCTTGAAATCTTCTTCTTCATCTCATCTAAATTATGTAAAATAACCTTATACTTATACATAATTTTAGAATTAACCTCGAAATTCAAATAATTCAAGCCAACACCAAATCTTGAATTGAAAATCATTATGATCCCGCAAAAATTAAATGCTAAA
>VDFB02280481.1:0-22198 GCA_007258455.2 Sequoia sempervirens | reverse complement strand
CATCATCAACCACAAGCAGAAAAAGACAAATGACAGATCATGAAACGTCGTTGCTTCTCTAAATCCTGTTTCCAGGACATCCTTGAGAAACTAGTGACATGATTGCCAAATTACAAAATAAAGTCTCTATCATGATATGTCGTTGCTTTTCTAAATCCCAAGATCAGGATCTCGCTGAGAAGCTAGTAGTCATGCGTGTCAATTGTCATGCTACGTCGCTGCTTCTCTAAATCCTGCTTAGTGGGATCTCGCTGAAAAACTAATAACATGATAAGAGATGAAAAGACAGTTGCCAAGTGTTTGTCAAGTGCATCTGGGTAGCCATTGTCATGTTTGACGATGTCAAGATGTCTGATTGTTTAAAGTTTTGATGACCTTGAAAATGTCGAGACTTGGTGAATTCAGGAAGGACACATCCTGAATGATGCCGAATGTCGGGAGGATTTGATCCCTAATGGTCGTAAGGGATCCCTCAAAATAATGACGATGCTTAGGAAGGACACATCCTAAAGCATAAAGGACAGGGTTGGTTCTTCAGAAGGACTCATCTGAAGAATGCTAATGTCAGGAAGAGTGATCCTTAGATGTCCAGAGGATCGCTCGAAAGGCCGAAATGGCGATGACGACGCCTAGGAAGGACACATCCTAAGGCGTAAATGACAGGGGTTATCTTTCAGAAGGACTCATCTGAAGACTAACCAAAATTTGACAGTTTGACCGGTTATAATGATTTGACTTGCTTTGACTTATGTTTGACTGAGGTTGACTTGTGTTTGATTAGATGCCGATGTTGTCATGATGAGAGTGTCATGTTGAGTAAAGGATTGCTTTACTTTGTTTCAGGCGTTTTCCTATCTGAAAATTGATTGAATATTTTTGACGTGTGTGCCATTTTAGTGTCATGAACCCTAATGGACTAACCTAGTGCGGCCTCGGGGGCTCATCGATAGATGGCCTTGCCTACGTCATGCACTCAGAGACCTCGTAGTTCGACACGACCAATGACGTTGTCTTGATGAACAAAGATTACGCCATGATTTATTTTGACAACCTAATAGGACTGACCTAATGTCTCGGGGACTCAAGTATGAGTCTTGCCTACGTAGCAAATGCGCAGAGACAACGTAGTTCAGACAATGACATGGACTTATTGACTTGATTGACTTGGACTAGAGATGACAGTGCACTTGTGTGCCTTGCGTGGTCGACTGTTTTGTTTGGTTTTCTTCAGGACGTTTTATGATTTTTTTGTCTTTTTTTTCAGGACATTTTGCGATGTTTTTGTCTCTTTTTTTTTTTCAGGACATTTTATGATGTTTTTGTCTTTTTTTCAGGACATTTTGTGATGTTTTTGTCTTTTTTCAGGACATTTTGTGATGTTTTTGTCTTTTTTCAGGACATTTTGTGATGTTTTTGATCTCACGTGTCATCCACTGCAGTCGCATGATAAACATTGTGCCCCCAGTTAGGTTTAAGACTTAGCCATTTGCAAGGGATACGGATAGGATGCTGTTGAGTTACTGGACAAATAGTCGTCAGGACTTGATGTCAATCGTTCATCCACTAGGACAGGTAGAGTAGGATGTGATGGTGACTTGCGGAATAATGGCGAAGATAGCTTTCATCCTAAGCCAAGTTTAGACCAAGCGACAATAGATGGCAGAGCAATGATTGATTACGCATGGCGCCTGTTTGCCAAGTTTTCACCATGGTACTTGTCCAAAGTGCCTGTTTGCCAGGTTTTCACAATTGGACGAATTATTTTTCTTTTTACTATTTTTGTGATTTTTTGATTTTTTTGGTGTCACCAAGACGCCTGTTTGCCAGGTTTTCATCAAGGTGACGATTTTTTTCCATTTTTCAATTTTTTTGTATTTTAAGGTCCTCCAGCTTTGTCCTCTGATGCTATGCGTAGAACTTTCGGAGGTGTAAACTATTGATGGGTTCAGTCAATTGTTCCCCATCTGGAGTTGCCAGTTGATATGCTCCAGAACCAAAAGAAGATATGATGATATATGGACCCAACCAGTTTGGTTCAAACTTGCCTGGCTTTTCTCTGTCTGCTTGGTTCTTAGGGTTCTGCATGAGAACCAGGTCGCCAATATCGAACTTTCTGACCATGACCTTTTTATTGTAGCTGCATAGCAGCGTTTTGATATGCCTGGAGGTGATTCAAGGAGTTTTGTCTTCTTTCGTCCAGCATTTCCAGCTCGTGCAAGCGTGATTGTCGGTATTCCGCTTCATTAGCTAGACCCTTCAAAGAGACCCGTAGCGAAGGAATTTCTAATTCAACTGCAAGATGGCTTCCTCACAACAAAACCGTATAATGGGTGAAGCCCTGTGAGGGCGCATCTAATGCTAGTTCAAGCCCACAAAGCAAGGTTGTAATGCGCCAATCGCCGCTACAATGATGCCTTTTGTATGATCTTGATAATGGCTTTATTCACTTACTGCTTCCTTGGGGGTAGTATGGGGAGAAAAGTGGTGTTGGATATGGAATCGCCACATAACTCACGCATCGCCTTGGTTTTGAACTATCCGTCGATGATGGATTGTGGGAGGCCATACCAGCAAATGATGTAATTGAGGATAAACTTTGATATTTGTTTGCCAGTAATGTATTCCAATGGAATGGCTTCGATCCACTTTGTGAAATACTCAGTGGCGGTGATAATGAATTTATGGCCGCTGGAGGAGGTTGGATGAATCTTACCCACAAGGTCGAGTCCCCATTGAGCGAAGGGCCACAGAGAAGTGATTGGCCGGGTTCCTCGCGTAGTCGGGTAATGGACCAAATCACTCATGGATCCGACACTTCATGGCTGTGTTCCTCGACGATTCCATTGCATCCGCTTCCATTGGTCGCCACACATCCAAGTCTCGCTAGTTTCTTAGCCGTAGTAGGACCACCAATGAGAGATTCCCTCAGATATACCGCCGCGGTACTCGTAAGGTCGTACATGCTTCATCGGTGTCAAGACATCTAAGGAGGGTACTGTCGAAACTACGGCGGTATAGGGTGTCACTGATAATGGCATACCTTGCAGATTTTCTAATAAAGGACTTCCTTTGGTTATTGGATAGGTTCGATGGAAGGGTGTGAGTCTTTAGATAGTCATAAATGTCCTGATACCAAGGAGAGTGGGGACCAACAAGTTCACAAACCATTTCCGACTCTGGGATATCATATGCTGGTATCAACAGCTGTTCTACTAGGAACTCAAATTGCGACACATTTTTAGGGATGTCCAAGAGAGAACTAATAGTAGCCATTGCGTCTGCTGCCTTATTCTGTACCCTGGGGATTTGTTCAAAAGACACTGATTGGAAGTATGTTAGGAAACTATCCACCATCCTCTTGTAAGGAAGCAACTTCTCATCCTTTGTTTCATAGTCACCATGTACTTGTTTGATTACCAGCTGGGAATCCCCGAATACAAGCAATGTCTGAATTTTCCATTTGATTGCCAGCTTGAGACCTGTAACTAGTGCTTCGTATTCGGCAATGTTGTTTGTGCAAGGGAAAGCAATTCAAAATGACTTAGGAATTGAATCCCCTTGTGGTGTGATGAACAAGATTCCAGCCCCTGAGCCATGACCAGTGTGGGACCCATCAAAATATAGTTTCCATGGTGTTGCTGGTTCCGTGTGAAAAATGGATTCGTCAGGAAAGTCAGTTACCAATGGATGAGAGGCTTGCATTGGCGCATCTGCCAGTTGATCTGCTATTACTTGCCCTTTTATCGCCTTGCGTTCAACATACTGTATGTCATACTCACTTAGGATCATGACCCATTTTGCCAATCGGCCTGTTAACGCTGCTCGACTTAATAGGTATTTCAATGGGTCAATTTTGGCAACTAGTTGTGTCTGATGATTGAGCATGTAATGCCTTAGTTTTTGGGCTGCAAAGACAACTGCGAGGCATGCACGTTCAATGTATGTGTAATTCAGCTCGTAACCGATCAGTGTGTGGCTGATGTAGTAGACTGCTCTTTCTTTCCCTTCATGATCATTTTGAGCCAGTAATGCCCCCAGTGCTGAACTAGTGGTTGAGATGTATAGAATTAATGGCTTTCCATGAATAGGCGACATGAGGACTGGCGGTGATAGCAGGTAATCTTTAATTTGCTGGAAGGCCTGTTGACATTTATCTGTCCATACAAAGGGGACACCTTGGCGTAACAAATACTGGAATGGGTGGCACTTATCTGCCAATTGAGCTATGAAGCGGCGAATAGATTGCACTCTGCCTTGTAGGGTTCTGAGTTCACTGATCCCTCTGGGTGGAGGCATGTCTATGATTGCTTTAACCTTGGCCGGATCGACCTCTATGCCTCTTCGAGAAACTATGTACCCCAATAGCTTACCTGACGTGACCCCAAAAACACATTTCTTAGGGTTCAATCGAACCTTGTACTCTTCTAGTCTCTTGAAAATTTTGTCAAGTACCTTCAAATGATCTTTCCTTGTTGTTGATTTGGCCAATAAGTCATCTACATAGTCTTCCATTATATTGTGCATCATATCATGGAAGATCGTAGTCATAGCCCTTTGGTATGTGGCACCTGCATTTTTGAGACCGAAAGGCATGACGTTCCAACAGTATGTACCCCATGGGCAAGTAAATGCTGTTTTGTGTTGGTCCTCAGGGGCAATGCGGATTTGATTATAACCAGAGAAACCATCCATGAGGGATAGCATCTCGTGTCCTGCAGTTAAATCGACTATGATGTCAATGTTGGGCAAAGGAAAGTCATCCTTTGGGCATGCTTTGTTTAGGTCCCGGAAATCTGTACATACCCGTATTAGTCCATTTGGCTTTGTCACCGGTACTAGGTTGGAAATCCATTCAGCATAATCTATAGACCTTATGAATCCGGCATCCAGTAATTTCTTTAACTCTGCCTTAACCAATAGAGCAACTTGTGGGTGCATTTTGCGCAACTTCTGCTTGACTGGTTTAGCATTGGGTACTAGTGGCAGATGATGTAGAACCAGTTTGGGGTCCAATCCTGGCATGTCGGTGTAGGACCATGCAAAGTTTATTTTCCGTTCTGCAAAGAATTTATGAAATTCCGGTTTCTCTTCATCAGTCAATGATGCCGCAAATAGGACCATCTTGGGGTCTTCTGGAGTCGAAATGTTATCCTCTATGGTGTCCTCAACAAGCATGGCCGATCTCTCCCCATAATGGGAGAAAGTCCAAATTCTCCATCTTTGGGCCCGAGGTTTTTCACCAGAGCACGCTCCTTTTATTTTACTATTTTATCATTAAGAGGGCGCCTTTCTGCCTAGAGACGCTTCATTTTAATTTTATTTTTACTTTTTACACTAGAGGGACTCGAACTATCTCACCAAATATGCCGTGGCAGCCTAGATCAATAGAAAATAACTCGATTTGTATCGCTTAATTTGTATGCTTTCATCAGAATCCCAAGGAATTCAAAGAATGGTCATCACGGAATGGGTCCGTAATCAAGGTCCTCGGTTGGTCCCAATCGATCAGTTCCCGGTGATAGACTAAGGAAATGCCATCGCCAAGGCTAGAATCGCGAGGATGCCGCATAGCATACAAATGGATGCGCTGATTTTGTAGGATGAGGTTATCATTATCCAACTCATACCTGACTCTATCCAAAGATTCTCCTTCACTAGTGCCGTTCAAGTATCATAATAAGGGTGAAGGTCTGAGACTCAAGACAATGTCATCCGATACTTCGATAGATTTCAGACTGAGGGGTTCGATGAGGGAATGCTATGGGTCATGAGACACTAGAGTGGGGGTTTTGACTGCTTGCGCCCGCTTCAATTTTGAATGTTTTCCAAAATCGCTGTTCGTGAGGTCAATTCCCTCGGGTTCTATTACAAACAAGCCAATAAAGATAACAAATACTTAGGGATCGCTCATGGAACCAAATCTCTACCTCGTGAGAGTCTGTTTCATTTAGGTATTCCTCAGTAGTCTCAACACTTTCAGAAGCATGTATTCACTCATTAGGAAGTTCATGGGTACGTCGATCGTCAGCCTCGAGTGATCTAAACCCTAGTCCAAGATACTTCGGGATTTGGAAAGTTTCTATAGGTTCTCTTCGACCAGTTTTATTTTTGCCAAGACCACTAGTACCATCGTAGACTTTAGCCTTCATGATATTGTAACCCTTGCCATATTTCCTCGACTGTAGTGGGAGGTAGTGAGGATCGGTCCTTTAGAGATCCATCCCGTGATGCTCTGTGAGATCTTCATCACCTTAAGTGTCTCCCCTAATTTGATGAAGACCGATTCTGCGGAACTGAATGTTTCACGGGTTCCATTCTCGAACATGGTCATTATCTTTGGAGGAGGTACGCTGGTAGTTATGTCAGATGTCAGGATGAAGGTTTGGTCCTCCGCAGCCTAGTCCCTGATTCTGTATCGGGCCTGGTTCGGGGCTAAGGTCAGGAAAGGGTTGTGATACGTCCAAAGACGTGGATGGAGTAGATGTGGAAGATGACCCGAGCATGGAAGGGTCGATGTATTTGGACGAGGAGCCAGGTGCTTCCCGGTTAATAGGTACTTGGTTTTCAGAGACACCCCTTAAATTGGTACAATATTGGAAAGGGTCGGGGTCTCCGTATATGGTGATTTCTGTACCGTCAAAAGGGAACTTGAGGCATTGGTGGTAAGTTGACGGAACGGCTTTCAATGCGTGGATCCATGGACGGCCAAGTAAAATGTTATATGGTAGTTCTAAATCCAGGACCTGGCAAGTTGTGTCGACAATGAGTGGTCCCACTCTGATAGGGAGAGAGATAACACCTCGCGAAGAGCGTTCCTCGTCATCATATGCTTTGATCACTATGCTTTTTGTTGGGTCTACACATGCATCAAAGAATCCAAGAGCCTTAACCAGTTTAAGGGAGCATATATTCAACCCTGCTCCACCATCTATTAAAACCCGTCTAACCTTGTGCTTGTGAACAAAAACTTCTATGTGTAACGCATCATTGTGATTGGTTTTTGATGATGAGTAATCCTGATCTGAGAAGGTGACATGGTGCGGCGCGGTGAGATATCCCACCATAGTTTCAAACTAATTGACATCGATGTCCTTTGGGACCGACGACTCTAAGAGAGTTTTATCTAGGATTTCTTTGTGTGCGGGAGAAATGCGAAGCAGCTCAAGGATAGATATTTGCGCAGGAGTCTTTCCTAGTTGGTCGATGAGATTGAACTGACTTTTCGGTTTTCCCGGTTGTGGGGTTGAGACAGGTTTTGGTTGCTTAGCTGATGGAGCTGGTTGTGATTGGTTAGCAGATGGGCCTCCTATAATAATCTTGGCTTGTCTAGGGGGAGGCGGATTGGGTATAGTGACCTTGCCACTTCGCGTAGTAGCATTGCACTGTGGTGCTCTCTTGATCGTGATGGTGTGGATGTATTCCTCGTCTGTTCTAACATTATTTATTATTGGTCCCCCAGAGTAATCGTACTTGGCTCGGGTGAAGTTAGCTGAAGTGGAAGCATTATGGGGACCATGATCCTGCAGTGGATTCTTGTGTATAGTATGATCCGAGTTGGAATTGAATTGCGATCCACCTACTTCGATAGTGCGATTGTCAAAAAGGTCTTGAATTACGTTTTTCAGCTGTCTACAGTTGGAGGTTGTATGCCCTTTGACTCGATGGTATTTGCAAATTGCGTTGTCATCCCACCATGCTGGTTTGAATTGTCCGGGGTCATAAGGTTTTATTTCCGGAAGTGTGATGACCCCATGTTGAATGCATTTCTTGAGGACGTCTGCAATGGGTTCACCTAAATTGGTGTATGTGCGCCCCCTAGGGAATTGTCTTGGTTGACGATATTGTCCTTGACGGTTTTGACCATTTTGATTGCTCGAAGGAGCATTAGGGGGAGGTGTCGATGTCGTTGTTGGTCTATTTTGTTGTTGTACCCCTTTCAGAGCCAATACGGGACTTGCAGTCTTGGCGTCTACAACACCATCGTTTGTGACATGTTTATTCTTGACCCAATATTTGTTTTTGTCAGCGGGTGTGTTGGTGTTTGTATTTTTGGAGCCATACTTCAGTTCTCCCTTTGCAATAAGGGCTTTCTCAATTTGGACACCCTTTTCCACTAATTCTGTGAAGGTTGTGCAACAATGTATTTGCAATGCGAATTTGAGGGGACCTAGAAGTGTTTGGACAAACATGTCGACCTTTTCCCTTTCAGGAATGTCAATGTGACATCGACTAGCGAGGCTTCTCCATTTTTGGAAGAACGGGATAAATGTCTCACCCGACTCTTCTTGTGTGAGATTGCACAAGCTAGTGATAGAGGTGTCCATGTCAATATTGTATGCGTAATTTTTTAGGAACCTTCTTTTGAGCTCATCCCATGATTGGATATCCTTTTGCGTTGAAAACCATTCAAGGGCTTGACCCGCCAAACTTTTGGAAAAGAGCCTCATCAGGTATGTGGGTTCGTAGGCGATATCCATACAGTTAGTTGCGAATTCTCGAAGATGCTCAATGGGATTTGTTTTGCCTTTGTATTTAGTGAAGTTGGGTGACACATATCCTGGCGGAAATGCAGGCATACGTAAGTTTGTGTCGAATGGGTATACGTCCAAGTCATATGATATTTCGGATTTCCCACCCGTACTAAGCATGTTTTGCATTTGCTTCGCCATATCCCGCACTGTTGCTTTGAGTTCATCTATGGTGGGGTCATTGACATGTCCATACGTTGGATTGCCTGGTACACCAGGTGTTCTTGCGTGAGTATAGGTGTATTGTGGCGGCATGGGTTGTTGTGGTACGTATGATGTGTGTTGTTGGTATTGAAAGTTGTGACTAGGTGCATGTTGATGAGTGTGAACGTTGGATGAGTATGTTGGAATATGTCCCCCAGCTATGCGTGTCATTATTTGGGGGATGTTGTGACCAGGAATGTTATGATGTACTAACGATGTCATGGGTTGAGTCAGTTGGCCACTTTGTGTGAATTGCTGATTTTGCACAAGGGGCACATTGGCAGTTGTACCTTGGGAGGTAGTGACGTTTGACTGTGTTGTTGTGTTAACGTTTTGTTGTTGTCCTTGTATGAAGATACGTCCTGTGGGTCCTCCCAAAGGATGTTGTGAACTGCTACTGAATGCGTTTGTTGAGGTTGTGTTCATGGTAGTAGATGTAGTTGTCAAGGGGGAGTTGTGATGACTTGAGGATGCCCCTGTGGTGTTTGTTGTTGGGATAACAGGAGGATTGGAATGATTTTCCGATGATGTCACAGAACCAAGAGAGGTTGTATTTAATTTGGGTAGTGTTGTGGATGTTGTGGATGACTGTGATCCCCCAATAGATGTAGCGTTTATTATATTGGAGATGTTTGGGATGTTGGATGTGGTATGCAATGTCGTTGTGCCAAAAGGGATGTTGCTTGTAGTATTTAGAACTTGACCACTGTGTGAGATGTTGTGAACATTGTTGGCATTAGGATCATGTAATGTGTTAATGTCAAATCCTGGTGGTAACCTAGCTCCTTCACTCAAGAGCATAGCTACGAATCTGTCCCTATCGTGACGTGCTATTGTTTCAGCCAACTGGTAAGCCTCTGGGTCTTGTGTCAATGCTTCTATGTGTTCTTGAAGGAGTTGACCATTTTCATCTCTTTGCATGTAGCGCTCGAATGAGTTGTTAGGTAAGGATTGTGTTGTCACTAGAGGTTGATTGTCTAGATTGGTAAAGGGATCATTCGCGGTCCAGTTTGAGTCATGTGGAGGACTGTTGGGATCTGGCATGAAGTTTTCCATTTGTCTTTTTTGCTTTTGAAGTCTGGTTTCGACCATAAATGAGCTTGCTCAAAGGGGATGTCCACTAAATGCAAGTATGACACTAGGTGAAGTCTAAGGTTCAAATTGACGACTAAAATGACCACTATTTTTTTTTTTTGTTTTTGAATTTTTGTGAGTAAGGTATGCAATGTGGATGCAATGTAAAATGAGGCTATCTAAGCACTTCGGAGCTTGAACTTTGTTTTCGACGTGGACTGCTAGAGGACTTTGTTGTTAATGACAAGGTGACAAGATGACTAATGAGTCTTCCTAACTAGACTTTTGAGTTGGAAGAAATCTCACCAAAGAGGACAATGACTAAAAGGATGTTTAATGACTTGGTCCAAAAGGGTCTAATTTCGAAAACAATGATTTTGCTAAGGGGTGCTTGAGATTTGCCTACTCCTAAGTATGCAAGATATGAGCCTAGGGGCAATGTAATGTTGAATGTATGATACTAAATGGGGTGAGGTATGAAACCTAAGGTGATCAATGCAAGCTAAGGGACAAAACTTTGAGCAATTTCAAATTGGGTTTCTGGCAGAATCCTTCTGATGATAGAGTTTGACAAATGGCTGACAGTTTGGAGGTCTCTGGTTTTGACTGTGCAGTTTAAAAGGTTTGACAGGCAGATGCGTCTCAGTTTAGCAATTGCGTCGCAGTTAAGCAATTGCGGTTCAATGTTTCACTTGCGGCTTTCTGACTGTCAGATGCGACTCTATTTAACAGATGCGGCTTTCAGGTCAACAGATGCGTCACGACGCCTACAGATGCGTCATTTCAGACTTCAGATGCGGTTTATCAGGAAGTTGCGTTTCAGAATGTCAGTTGCGGTTCGACTGATATGACAGTTTTGTTTCAAAGTGATTTTCATGGTATGTTGATGGGAGTGTTTGATCTGTTTGATGACTATTTTGTTTGGACTGTGACAAAACTAGAATGCACTTGACAAACACAGCGTTTTAAGGGATAACCAAACACACATGAGATAAGCACAATCCTAGAAAGGCCACTAGGCCTTGGGTTTGTATACTTGATATAGCCCACCAGTTATACCCCGGATTGGTGATGAACACCTTTCCTTCTCGAGAGCGGATAGCTTAGAATTTGGTGGCATTGGCTCCCCTCCACGGCTCATTAACGTCATTCGAGCACACCAAATTTGGATTCATTGGGTAGTGACATCCCAAGAATTGCTATCTCTACTCAAGGAGATCAGTAGTGAGTAATCTTCGGGCATGATATTGTACCCTGCACTATATCAAGCAACGGCCAATAGAACGGTTGGACACTAAGACAAGAGGTGTTTAATTCGGGCATTCCGTTCGTGGGGTGTGATCCATGCGGCGAGAGTCCCCTTTCGGATCCATCTCGTCGGAACCACGCTCGTGATTCTTGGGCTTTCCCCAAGAACCCACTTTTCTATACCGGCTGGAAGTCCCTCGGTGTCAGGGTGCTACCGGTCTGAGTCGTCCTGGGGTGAGAACTTTTTCCCACCAGAACAGGCCCAAGTTCTAGAGTCGGTAACCGTTTCTCTTACACCCAGGATCACACGAATGCGCAAGGGGAGAGGATACTTCGATATACCGAATCGTGAAGGGTAAATTAACAAAAAGGAATGGGTCTGGTTTTCTGATCACAAGGTTTTCACCAAGTGAGAGCATACTCACCTACCACTCCACAAACACACTCAAGCATGAAAGACATGATTGTTCTTTTTAAAAGCACCAAATTCAAAGTTTGCTAAGCTAGAAATAAACAAACACACTGTTTTGTTCTCTCCTTCTTTGACATGCGAATCTGCAAACGATGAGTTAGTAGTTTTGGATGTGATGGTCTTGGACACACGAAAAAGGATCGCCACACGCTGCAAGAAACTATTAGTAACACAAAATATCTAACCTGGTTAACATGCAGGAATAATCAACACAGAAAAAGACAGAAAACCAGAAAACAGAAACAACCTGAAATTCGGCAATTAAAACCTAAAAACTGACAGAAAAATTTACCAGACAGATGCGGCTCGGTATTACCAAACAGATGCGGCTTGGTTTGTCAATTGCGTCGAATGCGGCTCGAAATGTTAGATGCGGCTCTGGAATTCTCAGTTGCGGTCTGTCAGGGCAGTTGCGTCGTTTCTGTGAGCAGATGCGTTGCGACGTTTGCGGCGATGCGTACCAGTATTCTGCAAAACAACAGAAGACAACAAAAAACTCTACCCAAAACAGAAAGCCACTACGGGAAATGATTAGTGTCAGAAAACCTAATATTGTTCAATATGCAGGAAAAATACAGAACACAGAAAAACCTAAGATTGGACAACCCGAAATGCAAAAATAAAACCGCAAACTTGAAAGAAAACAAAAATGATATACCAAACGGATGCGGCGCGAGTTTCTCAATACCGCGGTTTTCGGCATCGACAAGCGGCTCAAGATTGAATCTGGATGCATCTTCCTCGCTCGGCCACCAAGGCTGCGGACAGCTAAGGATTATGCTCTAGTGTTGTCAGATATACAAGGGACGCATGATGCGCTGCTAATCGCTTTTTAAAAGGTTGGCGCGAACTGCACTGCATCTTCGCAAAACAAATGAAAACAACAAAACGCACGGGGTGCCTAACCAACAACGGCCGGGTTCACCAACGTAATCAAAGGAAAATCCCAGTAAAATTATTATTAAAGGGGTTAGCACAATAACAATAAAATTCCAATGAAATAACAAAGTACAAAGGAAATAATATGAAAACAAAAAGGAACAATGTTACCCTAGGTCTTCATCTTCCATGGTTCACCTTTGTTACACCTCCTAGCTTGCTATAAATAGAGATGCCCTCAGATTTCAAATGAGCAACTATGACTAATGACAAAGCCCTAAGCAAGTTTTGAAGGATTTTACTAAAAGAAATGACTTGACAATAGACTAGAATGACAATGACTGCAAATGACAATGACCATGAGTTGACAGAAAATGAGCATGAGATGGAGAGAAAGATCAAGAGAGAGAGAGAGAGCCTCCAAGAGCCAGAGAGATAAGAGACCAAGAGGAAGCCAAATGAGAACAAAATTGCCATTTTATAAAAACTGCAATTTTGAATGTGTGGCCAGGATGAGAAGATGACAAAAACCCTAGAATCAATGATCAAGATTGAATGTTGCAATAAGAATTAGGGTTAGGTCAAAATTAGGGCAAATGATAAGGATGTAGGGCCAAGATTGAATTATAAGATAATTCAATCAACTACCAAAAATTAAATGAGAAGTCAAAAGTCAAGAATCAAATTGGAAGATAAGGCTGGCACGGACAAAGAGGTTGCTGGAGAAGTTAAATAATAAAATTTATTTACTCTAGCTGACCAGTAAATAATTAAATAATAAAGATATTATTTAATTATGGAGGAATGTGACAAAAGAATCATTTTGAATTAAATAATGATTTAATTCAAAACTCAAGAGAATTGGCTAAATTAAATAAATCAAATTTATTTAATTTTAATGAGAGAAACAGCTAATGAATAATTAAATAATTAAAATAATTATTTAATTATAGTGGATAGTGGACAAAAATTAAATAAATAAGAATCTATTTAATTTTAGAAGGAAGGGGACTTAATTAGTGATGTGATTAAATAAATAAAATTTATTTATTTAATAAAGAAGACATAAAATGACAAAGGGAAATTAAATAACTTATGAAATTTATTTAATTAAAGGAAGACATAGATGACAAAGGGAAATTAAATAAATTATGAAATTTATTTAATCAAAGGAAGACTTACATAATTAATGACGTATTAGATAAATAAATAATATTTATTTATTTAATAATCAAGGAGGAACAAATGACATGAATTAATTAAATAATTATGAATTATTTAATCAATAGTCGAATGTGGACCAAGGACATAATTAGATAACTTAATTATGCTAGGATCGAAGGTGGTAAAATGAAGCTCTGCGCCTAGGTCATTTTAGTGTCTACACAAACAAGTTATTTCATTGTGGAGTTTGTTGTTTTTTAATGTATAGATATGCAACATATGTTTTAGAGTAATTTTAGAATTTTTGTTACTTGTCAAAAATACAATAGAGGTATAATTTGAATTGAATTTTCTTAATGTTTCAAAGAATAAAATTTTCATATAATTTAATAATGGTGTAGATTAAGAGATTATTTATGAAATAATTCAACATAAAAAAATTATAACTTAGAGGGAAAGTGTTTGAAGGATGGTATATAATTATAAAAGAAATTTTCCTACCTCTTCTTTATAATTATATTTTATAACTTGTTTATTAAATATCATTAGTCTACTTTCAACCTTGAGAGTCATTTATTTTATAATTTTTGACTTTTTACTATAAAATTCAATGGGTGTGCATGCAAATTATTTATTGTGGTCAACATGAATGAACTTAATTATAAAGTGGCATGTTCATTTCCTAAAATTATACTACAGATCAAATGTATATCATATAAGGAAATATAAGTTCTAAGAGATCATCAAATAAGAAAATGTACATGTATATCGAATATAAGCAAATGTATACATATATCATATAAAAATGTAAACATAAGCAAACAAATACATACATGTAAATAGATTCAATGTATAAACATGTAACATGTTATAAGCAAAGAACCAAATGTATGTATATAAGAAAAGATCATCATATAAGAAAATACATGTAATAAAGATCATAGATCTAGTGTAGGGCCTAATATGAATGTCGAATCCTAGGTGAACGACCATCTGAATGAGAACGGTTCT
Organism: Sequoia sempervirens; assembly: GCA_007258455.2. Classification (NCBI taxonomy): domain Eukaryota; kingdom Viridiplantae; phylum Streptophyta; class Pinopsida; order Cupressales; family Cupressaceae; genus Sequoia; species Sequoia sempervirens. The sequence continues at coordinate 7,618 of VDFB02280481.1, read as the reverse complement.
ACTCTAATGGATGTACTGAACCCTACAAATAAAAATGTGTACAAAATGTGTTAAATACATATAATTTATATTAAGTAAATTTTAAATGAAAGTTATTTTTAAGAATGTACTTGTATATTTTTAAATATCTATCTAGATCTATGTTAATACATATGCATGTACATATACACGTGTATATATAAAAATTTAAAACGCACATGTCCACTGGCAGCAGATTCATCCACAGAGTCACGTCGATGTACATGATCTGGAGGAACAAGGCTAGGAGTGACATGAGGTATGACCACCTAAAATATATATACATATATATCAGTACATGAATATCTAGTTAAAACTAAAATTTAAAAATAATTAAAAAGGAATTGAAACATGCACATGCACACATACATGCACATCATTTGATATTGGATGACCTAAGTCCTCTGAAACGCCCCTCTCCACCATATCAACTTACAGTTAAGTGATGAACCAACATCTGCATCCATCTGATCTATCCCATGTCATTCTAGAAATGATGAGTGAAGAGGACTATGCAGGTGAGATGGCATCAGTGATGATGAGCCAGAAGCAATCAACATCTCAGTAAAACTCAGAGTTCATGCAGCTGCCAAATGATTTGTAGGTGGATCTTGACGTGCACTAGTGTTATGCTGAGAGTGATGGGATCATAGAACTAAACAACATTTGCATCTCAAATGATCTCTAAAATGCTCTATACCAATCCCATAGTCTGATGCAATGGAGGCATATGCCTCCAAGAGGTCCTTAGCTAAACAATGCAGAGTCATGTGTGCCATATTTGCTGTAAGTGCATCAAGTTGTGTGGGAGTAGGGATGTTTGCCACTATATAAGGATCCATGGTGGTCCACTGTGCTAAAAATGGCATGGATTGAGAACCTCTAGACATCAAATATTGACCTACACGATCAATAGATATCCTACTGGTGGCAGTTGCAATGTCACCTACAGTGTCAATTGCTTCCTTTTGGGAAGCAATGACAACCTCATCTGCTATGGGAGCTAGAGTTGGGGTGAGAGCAGGAGACCTCTTGCCAACCAATACTCTAAACACTGGGGCTAGTCTATCTACTCAATGATAGGTAGGCTTATCAACAATCCTACCATGCCCTTGACCAACATATGGTGGAATGTCTAGGTAGGTGACTTTGAGGCTCAAATGGACCTCAACATACAACTGCTGAACATAATACAATGGAATCTGGTAATTGTTCAGGTATAGACCATGTGCTGCAAGAAACCATGGGTAGATCAATGAGGCCATAACAGGATTGACACATTTAGTGATCTGGTATCCCCTAACCTTATGCACATTTTGATAAAATGGAAAACAAGTAGTTTTTATCATTTCTCTGGTCACACTATCCTATATTTGATTAAGGGGAACATCACCATGTACTTCTTCCTGCTTGCAGAAAGGATAACAACTACTTTATTTGGGGAATATGTACTAGTCCTCTCAAGTTCATCTTTTAGTTTTTCTAGACTATGTAATATTGACATGCATGGTTCAGTATATATCCCTAGGTTTGCACCTTGTGCTAATGAATCTCTCAATTTTTTAATCTCATTAGTGGTATTTGCAAACAATTTTTCTAGAGGTGGAACATCTTCATTTTCCATGTGTATGTATATGTATGTACACCTAAAGGAGCAATGAGACCTTGGTAAATAATATATCTAGATATACAATATAGATTTATCTAAAACAGTTCTAATAATTCATCTACTCATCAATAATATTTTCATACCATTAACAAAAAAACATTCAACATCTATCTAGTTTTTAATAATCAAAACATTCAAATTACTAGATCACACACAAAACATAATCTAAAACAGTTCTAAATTTTAAATTTACAAGTGTGCACTCTAGTACAAAATGTGCCATTAAAGACTTAAAAAATATTGATAAAGGTTGCATATAAGATTTATTTCCTACAACTAGTAATAAAGGGAAAGCATGTCATTACTTAACATTGGTGGTCATGTAAAATCAGTTTAGTCATTATTTAAGGTACAAATAAGAGAAGAAAATGAGAGAGATGATATAAGCTTGTACATATGATTTCTAAATTATTGAAGCAATATTTTGATAAAGTTTCTACCATCAAACTATTTATACTATATAAGCTTGTAAATATTTTGATAAAGTTTCTTCCATCACACATTTATCATATTTTTATATGTATAAAGTTTCTACTATCAAACTATTTATACTTATAGATTGCATAAAGCTATAAATTTAATCGTTATTCCTAATTTCTTAAGAATCAATCTAATAAAGTTTGACTTCATATTGTATACTTGTTATAACATCTCACTAATCCAACCATACATTTTATATATGTTAAAAAATATATAATAGTTCAAAATACAACTTCTAAATATGATAGTAAATCTAATCAAACATGAACCAAATGTAGGATAAAGACAAGAATCTTAATCTATACCATTATTTTGAGTTTGGTTTAATAGAAATTGTAAAAAATTATAATCCTGAAAAAAATAATGAAAACAGTTCTAAAATTTAAATTACTAGATTGCACATAAAGCATCATTACTTAACGTTGGTGGTCATGTTACAAAATCAATTTAGTCATAATTGAAGGTACAAATAAGAGAAGAAAATGAGAGAGATGATAAGCTTGTAAATATAATTTCTAATAAGTCTATTGATTATATTATTTTACAAGAAGTAAAATTTGTAACATGTAACCATAATTGAGCACTTTAATTTATTTAGAAGGATGATTTTATTTGGAAGCTAGTCATTAGAATAATAGACATGATATGAAATTCGATTGATAATTATATGATAGATTATGTGATTGACTCTAGTGTTTACCCATGATGTTATACATTATTTTAAGTTATTTATAAAATTAACCTAGCTATTGTTTGACATTATTGGTCTTTATGCATTAGATGATTACCAATGAAGATGTCCCTTATAAGGTTCAATGTAATGATGGAAAATAAAGATGAAAAGTATTGAGGACCTATATTTTATTTTAATAGCATAATAAGATAACCCTCTACTAGCAAATGAAAAATCATATGTGCTTCATTATGTAATTATTGAAATTGACACCCTATGATTTGATAGAAATTAGGATAGATGGATTGATCTAAATGGAGCTATATCAAATAATTGTAGATCTATTATAAGTGACATAACACCTCAATGTCTCATTTGTATTAAAATATGGGGATGATGGAGCTTTTAAGAAATAGTTCCACAAAATTAGAGGGGTCCAACCATGTTTTCAATTAATTTAAAACTATTATTTTAGGATTTTTTAATTTTTAAATTTATATAAATTTCTTACATTATTTTGAATTAAAATGATAATAGTGTTCCATAAATTACACAAAATTGAATGTTATTAAAATTTTGGTTAAAAATTAAGAAGGTTAACCTTTAAAGCCATTGAGGAAGGTATTGAGCTACTACAAGTGGTTTATCCATGAAGGGCTTGAAGTTTCATAAAGAAAGTAAATACAAGAGGAAGGAACATATAGATGATTTCCTCACAAGTATATAAATGTTTCTACTTGATTATTTATTTCATCCTAGAAGGAAACTATAAATGTTGTTTATCCTATAACTTTTATCTTATAAATAATCTTAGATGCATGTGACTTGTTAGCTTCCCTTTTCATTTACTCATGTAATTTAAGAAATCTATTATTAGAGTTGCACATGGGAAAAAAATGAGCTCCCCTCCACTAAGGGCTTATTTTTTTCTTATACCAATTTGAGAATTTTATTATTTCAATTCTTAATCCTAATCAAAATGTGGTGAAGGGGAAATAATATCCATCCAATAAGTGTTCCCCAATCCCTTGAAAATGAAAACTTGTGTATTATCCAACTTGGCTATCATTGTTAGGATTCTAGCTTCTAGTTCTACTATTTCTAGAATAGTACTAGAGCCTAGATTGATGGCTTCCTTCTCTCTCCTATGGATGAGGATCCCTCTAAGATTGGTTGTTCCACCTCTTCAAATGAGATTAGTAACAAGGTTTATGAGTGTGTTAAATAGGGGAAGAGGTTGGGTATATAATGTACTTTAGACATGGTTGTTGAATATAAAATTATTTAGACCATGAGAGGGTTGAACAATTTAAAAGAATTGGAAGACAACTATAATCTATAACATAGCATCCTTAAATGGTTCAAATTTTAAATGAAACAATGAAAGAAAGAATAAGAAAACAAAGATTAGTGTAAAATTATTTGAAAATAATTGGGGATAAAAATATATTTAAATTTAATAGTTGTTAACATAAATGATGTAATACCCCTCCTCTTACAATTTAGATTTATTATTTTCTATGCTTTGTTTGATACCTTGATACTATGTTGGTACTGTTATTGTGTGTTTTGGTTAGTTAGACATTTGATGATTGTGTCTGAATATGCTTTGACTTTAGAACTTGGTTGCTTTTGATTGCAATTGTTAAATGATGCGAAAGTTATATTTCAATGAGATTTTATTCTGATGCTACCTTTATGACATGTTTTAGAGTAACGTAGAAGATATTTGATTTAATGATGTTTATGCTATTGATCATATCATTGATGTTAGATGCGTCAGTTAGTGATACTGTATTGGGGAAGGGGACGGGATTGTATCACTCGCTTGCGAGCGCCCTACAATTTTGAGATTTCCTCTTCACGGTGTGTTTGATCATATTATATATATATTGCACGTTCGACATGCTCTTTGTTGTAGGTTGACAGGTACATGACATCGACTCCACTTGGCTTCACAGGTCTGAGCGTGTCCATTTACCAATGGTAATTGATTGGGAGATAGTAGCTAGGTTTTCCGTCCCAAGTCCATCATTTGTTGTGGGTCGTTGTGTCATGACTAAAGTGTTGTCCTAGTTGTTATGTATTTTGATTGTTGAGTTTTTAATTAATTTATGGTTAGTGTTTAATTAATTAATCTTATCTGATAAGATAATTAATTAAAGTTGTTTTGTTGTTTTGATTTAATTGTGAGTTAGTAAATGGTTAAATTTAAATATATTGTATATTAAAAAAATATTTAATTAATTAAAGTGCAAGAAATTAAATTAAATTAAATTAATATTGTTGAGAATAATTAGATATTATCTTTTTATTAATATTAAATTTAAAAATCATGTGTAGATAATATCTTGATTAAATAAATTATTTTAATTAAAATTGTTGATAAGTTGTGCTTTTAAAAGCTGGAAAAAGGACCAATAAGAAGGAGGCTTTTTGAGAAAAGAAAGTAGAAAAGCTTTATTGATTCTTTATTTTGATTTATTATTTTTATGAGGAGATTATTCACACACAGAAGTTTTGTTTGTTGTTTTGGATCTGGGAAAGAAAAATAAAAGAAAGATAGTTTTTTGGTTTGGGGTTTTTCTGGGTAAAATTATTGTGGTTTTGGAAAGAAAAGATAGATTCAGAAGAACGTTGAAGGCTGAAGATCGAGAAAAGAGTCACAAGTAGTTGAGGCGAGGATCTCGCAGGTGCCATCCTCTTCATTGGGAACGGCTAGATTTCTGTGTCCTTCAAGTTCATTATTTCTCTTTTGATTTATTCTTCTATAATAAATTCTTGACTGCCATGTTGAAAGATTAATTTCTCCTTGTGTTTTAAAAAGAGTTTCCTGTGATTGGGATTTGTCTGTTATAAATGTTTGTATTTCTCTGTAGTGAAAACCTTGTTTAAAATTCTTCAATAAAATTTAATTATGAAATTATTGAAAATCATATTGTTATTGTGATGAATATTTTTGCATGCCTAGATTTATATTGGATCTTTTGAAAATCTATTTATATATTTTATTGTTCAGAATCTCATATTATATATATATATATATATATATATATATATATATATATAATTATGTTTGTGTTAATTAAATACATATATATATAGATAAATATTGGTTGTCTGTGTGATTTCGTTTTATGTAAAAAGGATAAATTTATTCATTTATAGTGCTGATTTCATATATAAAGATAATGAATAAAATAAATTTTATGTATGTTTCACGGAATTTCGTGTACATAATATTTATGAAATTGTTAGTTTCGAGGTCAGTTTGATATGAAATCGTATTAAAATATATATATATATATAAATAATAAAAAAAGTTAAATGAAAATTTAACTAGAAAAAATAAAAAATCTTTGATTTATAAAAGAAACATATTAAATTTGGGGAAGGGAAGGATGGCGGTCACATACCAAACTCCCACCCCACAGCAATCACAAGAACAGCCTCAGTAATAAAGGGTCTTCCTTTGGGAGGCACGCAGTGACCTTTGGGAGGCACGCGCGAAGACCTTCTACTACGGGGCCCGTGAAACAAGTTGTGTATTAAGTTCATTTTATTTTTTTAAAAATTTCATGTATTTTTTATTTAAAGTTTGTAAATTTAATTTAATTTAATTCAAATTTGATTTATAAAATAAATTTTATAATTTGATTTTTATTTAATTTGAGTTTGGTATAAATATAACTTTATATAATCAATAAATATATATATATATAAATTTATATAATATTTTTCTGAATAACATTTTATAAAATTTATAATATATGTTTTGATAAAATAATTTTTATAAAAATGCTTTATTCTTAATATATTTTTAATAATTTAAAATATATGCCTGTGTGTGTGGAATTAAGCTTATTTTCGTAATGGATTTTATAAGTATAAATTTTTATATTTGATTTTAATTGATTAATTATTTTATGATTGAAATATGGATTAAGTAATTTAATTTAAATGTTTAATTATTAAAATATCTTGATTTTGAATATAATTGTGAACGTAGAGATAACGAATGATTTATTTCAATTAGATGACTTTATTTATTAAAAGTTCGATTTATTTATAATTTGATTTAATTATTACGGATAATTGAGACAAATGAAATTTAAGGGATAGATTTAAATAGAGACTATCTTAAGATGATTTTGTTACGTAGTAGAAGCAAAAGTGGATTTTATATTCATAGGATTTATTTAGAACGTTGAATTTCTATAGTTCAAATGTTTTATTTTAAAATAGTAGATTTTAAATGATCAAGTGTTTTCATTTTCTAAGGTTGATTTTTATTAATATATGTAATTATAAAAATGAAATATATTATTGTTTTAAACTCCTTAAAGTTGTCAACATGCCTTGTTTCGCTATTGAGTTTGTGCAAATAATGTTAATTGTTTACTTAATTTCTTGTGTGATGTAATTGTCTGACTGGGTTTAGGAAACCCTAACATTAGATATTGAGTTGCCTGGAATTCTTTTTTTATCATGTTTCTTTCATTCTCCATGTCGGGAAAATGGGGTTAAGGGTCTATGTAAGTCTTCCAGAGAAGTTCTCTAGAGTGGGGTGTTTTGTGTAGAGGTTCAATTTGTGAATCACCTTGGGAATGGTGTAGAGTTGTACTATTATGTTGTACCCGGTTTCCACGAACGAGGATTTGTGCCTCCTAAGAAATAGGAGAGGGTAAAGAGATTTGTACCTCCTTTGGAAGGAGTGTGTTTTCGTATTTGATTTCCTCCAGTGTTCGGAGTGAGTTTCCTTGTTTTGTTTCCTCCTT
>VDFB02280480.1:0-20997 GCA_007258455.2 Sequoia sempervirens | reverse complement strand
ATTGACTCTAGTGTTTACCCATGATGTTATACATTATTTTAAGTTATTTATAAAATTAACCTAGCTATTGTTTGACATTATTGGTCTTTATGCATTAGATGATTACCAATGAAGATGTCCCTTATAAGGTTCAATGTAATGATGGAAAATAAAGATGAAAAGTATTGAGGACCTATATTTTATTTTAATAGCATAATAAGATAACCCTCTACTAGCAAATGAAAAATCATATGTGCTTCATTATGTAATTATTGAAATTGACACCCTATGATTTGATAGAAATTAGGATAGATGGATTGATCTAAATGGAGCTATATCAAATAATTGTAGATCTATTATAAGTGACATAACACCTCAATGTCTCATTTGTATTAAAATATGGGGATGATGGAGCTTTTAAGAAATAGTTCCACAAAATTAGAGGGGTCCAACCATGTTTTCAATTAATTTAAAACTATTATTTTAGGATTTTTTAATTTTTAAATTTATATAAATTTCTTACATTATTTTGAATTAAAATGATAATAGTGTTCCATAAATTACACAAAATTGAATGTTATTAAAATTTTGGTTAAAAATTAAGAAGGTTAACCTTTAAAGCCATTGAGGAAGGTATTGAGCTACTACAAGTGGTTTATCCATGAAGGGCTTGAAGTTTCATAAAGAAAGTAAATACAAGAGGAAGGAACATATAGATGATTTCCTCACAAGTATATAAATGTTTCTACTTGATTATTTATTTCATCCTAGAAGGAAACTATAAATGTTGTTTATCCTATAACTTTTATCTTTTAAATAATCTTAGATGCATGTGACTTGTTAGCTACCATTTTCATTTACTCATGTAATTTAAGAAATCTATTATTAGAGTTGCACATGGGAAAAAAATGAGCTCCCCTCCACTAAGGGCTTATATTTTTCTTATACCAATTTGAGAATTTTATTATTTCAATTCTTAATCCTAATCAAAATGTGGTGAAGGGGAAATAATACCCATCCAATAAGTGTTCCCCAATCCCTTCAAAAGGAAAACTTGTGTATTATCCAACTTGGCTATCATTGTTAGGATTCTAGCTTCTAGTTCTACTATTTCTAGAATAGTACTAGAGCCTAGATTGATGGCTCCCTTCTCTCTCCTATGGATGAGGATCCCTCTAAGATTGGTTGTTCCACCTCTTCGAATGAGATTAGTAACAAGGTTTATGAGTGTGTTAAATAGGGGGAGAGGTTGGGTATATAATGTACTTTAGACATGGTTGTTGAATGTAAAATTATTTAGACCATGAGAGGGTTGAACAATTTAAAAAGAATTGGAAGACAACTATAATCTATAACATAGCATCCTTAAATGGTTCAAATTTTAAATGAAACAATGAAAGAAAGAATAAGAAAACAAAGATTAGTGTAAAATTATTTGAAAATAATTGGGGATAAAAATATATTTAAATTTAATAGTTGTTAACATAAATGATGTAATACCCCTCCTCTTACAATTTAGATTTATTATTTTCTATGCTTTGTTTGATACCTTGATACTATGTTGGTACTGTTATTGTGTGTTTTGGTTAGTTAGACATTTGATGATTGTGTCTGAATATGCTTTGACTTTAGAACTTGGTTGCTTTTGATTGCAATTGTTAAATGATGCGAAAGTTATATTTCAATGAGATTTTATTCTGATGCTACCTTTATGACATGTTTTAGAGTAACGTAGAAGATATTTGATTTAATGATGTTTATGCTATTGATCATATCATTGATGTTAGATGCGTCAGTTAGTGATACTGTATTGGGGAAGGGGACGGGATTGTATCACTCGCTTGCGAGCGCCCTACAATTTTGAGATTTCCTCTTCACGGTGTGTTTGATCATATTATATATATATTGCACGTTCGACATGCTCTTTGTTGTAGGTTGACAGGTACATGACATCGACTCCACTTGGCTTCACAGGTCTGAGCGTGTCCATTTACCAATGGTAATTGATTGGGAGATAGTAGCTAGGTTTTCCGTCCCAAGTCCATCATTTGTTGTGGGTCGTTGTGTCATGACTAAAGTGTTGTCCTAGTTGTTATGTATTTTGATTGTTGAGTTTTTAATTAATTTATGGTTAGTGTTTAATTAATTAATCTTATCTGATAAGATAATTAATTAAAGTTGTTTTGTTGTTTTGATTTAATTGTGAGTTAGTAAATGGTTAAATTTAAATATATTGTATATTAAAAAAATATTTAATTAATTAAAGTGCAAGAAATTAAATTAAATTAAATTAATATTGTTGAGAATAATTAGATATTATCTTTTTATTAATATTAAATTTAAAAATCATGTGTAGATAATATCTTGATTAAATAAATTATTTTAATTAAAATTGTTGATAAGTTGTGCTTTTAAAAGCTGGAAAAAGGACCAATAAGAAGGAGGCTTTTTGAGAAAAGAAAGTAGAAAAGCTTTATTGATTCTTTATTTTGATTTATTATTTTTATGAGGAGATTATTCACACACAGAAGTTTTGTTTGTTGTTTTGGATCTGGGAAAGAAAAATAAAAGAAAGATAGTTTTTTGGTTTGGGGTTTTTCTGGGTAAAATTATTGTGGTTTTGGAAAGAAAAGATAGATTCAGAAGAACGTTGAAGGCTGAAGATCGAGAAAAGAGCTGAAGGCAGGAAGTTGAGAAGAGGATTCAGAAAGGATTCTTCATCGAACGAAGGATTTCAGGTTCCTTTCAAGTTCATTATTTCTCTTTTGATTTATTCTTCTATAATAAATTCTTGACTGCCATGTTGAAAGATTAATTTCTCCTTGTGTTTTAAAAAGAGTTTCCTGTGATTGGGATTTGTCTGTTATAAATGTTTGTATTTCTCTGTAGTGAAAACCTTGTTTAAAATTCTTCAATAAAATTTAATTATGAAATTATTGAAAATCATATTGTTATTGTGATGAATATTTTTGCATGCCTAGATTTATATTGGATCTTTTGAAAATCTATTTATATATTTTATTGTTCAGAATCTCATATTATATATATATATATATAATATATATATATAATTATGTTTGTGTTAATTAAATACATATATATATAGATAAATATTGGTTGTCTGTGTGATTTCGTTTTATGTAAAAAGGATAAATTTATTCATTTATAGTGCAGATTTCGTATATAAAGATAGTGAATAAAATAAATTTTATATGTATGTTTCACGGATTTTTGTGTACAGATTATTTATGAAATTGTTAGTTTCGAGGTTAGTTTGATATGAAATCGTATTAAAATATATATATAAGAAAAATAAAAAAATAAAAAAATAAAAAGTTAAATGAAAATTTAAAATGGAAAATAAAATCTTGATTTATAAAAGAAAATATATTAAATTTCAGAAGGGAAGTGGATGATGGTCGCCATACTCAGCCCCCAAAACCCCAGTGGCTCCAAGCAAGAACAAATTCTAGTGGGTCAGGCAAGGTTCTCCCCTTGGGAGTGGGTAATGCAAGAGACTCCTCTCTTGAGGCACGCAAGAGACCTCTACCACGTAGTCTCGTGTGAAATGTTGTGTATTAAGTTCATTTTATTTTTTTAAAAATTTCATGTATTTTTTATTTAAAGTTTGTAAATTTAATTTAATTTAATTCAAATTTGATTTATAAAATAAATTTTATAATTTGATTTTTATTTAATTTGAGTTTGGTATAAATATAACTTTATATAATCAATAAATATATATATATATAAATTTATATAATATTTTTCTGAATAACATTTTATAAAATTTATAATATATGTTTTGATAAAATAATTTTTATAAAAATGCTTTATTCTTAATATATTTTTAATAATTTAAAATATATGCCTGTGTGTGTGGAATTAAGCTTATTTTCGTAATGGATTTTATAAGTATAAATTTTTATATTTGATTTTAATTGATTAATTATTTTATGATTGAAATATGGATTAAGTAATTTAATTTAAATGTTTAATTATTAAAATATCTTGATTTTGAATATAATTGTGAACGTAGAGATAACGAATGATTTATTTCAATTAGATGACTTTATTTATTAAAAGTTCGATTTATTTATAATTTGATTTAATTATTACGGATAATTGAGACAAATGAAATTTAAGGGATAGATTTAAATAGAGACTATCTTAAGATGATTTTGTTACGTAGTAGAAGCAAAAGTGGATTTTATATTCATAGGATTTATTTAGAACGTTGAATTTCTATAGTTCAAATGTTTTATTTTAAAATAGTAGATTTTAAATGATCAAGTGTTTTCATTTTCTAAGGTTGATTTTTATTAATATATGTAATTATAAAAATGAAATATATTATTGTTTTAAACTCCTTAAAGTTGTCAACATGCCTTGTTTCGCTATTGAGTTTGTGCAAATAATGTTAATTGTTTACTTAATTTCTTGTGTGATGTAATTGTCTGACTGGGTTTAGGAAACCCTAACATTAGATATTGAGTTGCCTGGAATTCTTTTTTTATCATGTTTCTTTCATTCTCCATGTCGGGAAAATGGGGTTAAGGGTCTATGTAAGTCTTCCAGAGAAGTTCTCTAGAGTGGGGTGTTTTGTGTAGAGGTTCAATTTGTGAATCACCTTGGGAATGGTGTAGAGTTGTACTATTATGTTGTACCCGATTTCCACGAACAAGGATTTGTGCCTCCTGGAAAATAGGAGAGGGTAATGAGATTTGTACCTCCTTTGGAAGGAGTGTATTTTCGTATTTGGTTTCCTCTAGTGTTCGAAGTGAGTTTCCTTGTTTTGTTTCCTCCTTGGATTGGAGAGGTTATGTTGTTTAGTTACCTATTGTGGTATTGTACCTTGTGTGTTGTCGATAGGAGAGTGGCTCTTTGTGGGGGTCCGACACACAAAGGGGCGCCAAGGTAACTCACCTAGAGTTTAACTAAGTGATAATCTAAAAGAATTAATGGGGATCTTTCACACTAATAAGATAAAGAATGTCTCTCTCATGAAGCAAGTGAATGATAAGGCTGGAGATGAGATGGGATGCATAGTTTCCGCGAGGTCCCGGCCACGGTGAGGCAAGCTACAGTAACCCGTGATGGGGTCCGGGTAGCCTATAGGGAAGGTTGAGCCTGGTAACTCATGGTACTTATGCATGAACACTTCCTATGTCAAATACCAATCAATTATGGTGTACGTTCATGATCTTTTCTCTAAAAGCATCAGAACTCATGTTAAGTGATGTTGTGATTGTAGTGTTAAGTGTTATTGTGGTTGTGGATGTTAAGTGACCTTGTGATTATAGTTGTTTCTGTTCAGTTATGTTTTAGCCTGTGTCTAGTGGTAGATGGTCTTGTGTAGGAATTCCTTGTTACTATCTCCTATCATGAAGGGAGTGGGACCTTTTGGATTCCACGTGGTCGGGTGGCGTGCATCTTAATCCGTTGGTTCTTCTTCTTGTTCGTGTGGTTGAGATTTCTAGATGGAGAGCTCGCGGGAATCAGTTTCTTCTCATGCCTTGTTCTCTCTGTACTTGTATTTTATTACCCCTCATTTGTTATCAAGGTAGAATTTGTAATATGTTATCATATTTGTTGGATTTACCTCATTTGGGAAATGAGTATTGTAATCTTATTGTAAACATGTTGTAAGCTTTATTGTTTGGAACCATGTGGCACTTCATATTCTTGGATGTAAATTTTTTATGAATGGAATGTATGTGAACTTTAATTGTTAAGTAATTATATGATATGGTTTTAATTCATGTTCCACATTTGGTTTCAGTAACACGGTCTCGTAGCCTTAGGGAAATGGTTGGCAATGGTTAAGTGAACTTGTATGTTAATTGTTCTTGTTTAAAAAAAAAAATTAGTTCGTTTGTTTAGTAAATTGCAATTTTCCCTAGGGTTGCGTGGCGGGGCGTTACAAATGAACTTCAAAAGAGGATTATGTAAGTGAAAAAAAAGTTCTCTTGCCTTCATTCAACCTAAATTTATCTAGTTAAGACATGTCTAAAATTAAGAATTCACACTAGAATATCAATATTCCATAAGAATCTCATAAAGAGGATGAATTTTATCATTATGTACATTATGAGTGAATCATCTCAATTATATAGCCAAGAACATAAAAAAATTATAGATTGGAAAGCAAAATAATCACACATTTATCATATTTTTATATGTATAAAGTCTAGATACCATCAAACTATTTAAACTTAAAGATTGCATAAAGCTATAAATTTAATCGTTAAAACTAATTTATTAAGAATCAAATCTAATAAATTTTAACTTCATATTGCATACTTGCTATAAATATCTCACTAATCCAACTATACATTTTATATATGTTAAAAAATATATAATATAACAATTTATACAACTTCTAATTATGGTAGTAAATCTAATCAAACATGACCCAAATGTAGGATAAAAACAAGAATCTTAATCTATACCATTATTTGTTTGAGTGTTTAAAATTAGTTAAAAAATTTCTTTGAGGGATTTATGCAAATATGACATATTAGAAAGATAATTTCATGTCATTTTGGCGAAGGTCATAACTTAACTTTTAATTTATCATTTATGGGAATGACATCTTCGAGAAGTTTATAGAAGGCCATAGATGGCCCACTTTTTGAATTAAATTTAGTTATGAATTTTTATTTTTTGGATGCACATTTAGATTTAAATTTACATTCCAAAGTCACAATGTCCTACTCTTGATTAAATTCCTATAAGAAATTAAGAAACTTGGGATACCCACCTCCCAATGGTCTTGGAATGGATGCATTTAGATGGAGAATGATTTCAAAATGCTCATGGTACTTGTGGACCCCTCAAAGGCATGATATATAACACATGAACTTTATTTATGAAATTTAGTCTTTAGTTGTTAGCTTCTAGTATGAATGTGATCTATAAGGTGGAATTCTTTGTTGAGACTCTCAATCTTCCATTGTTGGTTTCTAGTGTGATTATACAATATAAGCCAAGTATTAATTTCTAATTTGTTAATTATTGAAAGAAGGCATATAAATTATTCTCATCTTAATTCTCACATAGAGTTGTCTTAGTCAATTTCTCATATGAGTTCCATATATTTGCAATTTTTCATTAATATAAAACATATTTTATTTCATTAATTAACCTATCTATTCTATGTTACAAAGGATGCTTTTATTTTAAATTATAAGTATATAATTCAAAATTAATTAGTAATTCAAGATAGAGTACACACAATTTATGTAGTTAAAATAAAATAATATTCTTATTTCCATGAGAGTTATGTAGAATGGTATCTTGATGTCTAGGTAATATTTCTTTGATACATACTAAATTTTTATCATTACATTATGAGTGAATCCTCTCAATTATATAGCCAAGCACATCAAAAAGTTATAGATTGGAAAGAAAAATAATCACACATTTATCATATTTTTATATGTATAAAGTTTCTACCATCAAACTATTTATACTTATAGATTAAATTATTATTGAATTTGGTTATTTGGGTTCAACATGTCATGCTATAGGATTTTCTTGTGTTTTCACCATTGTCACGTGTCTAGCTATGTATTTAATTATAGGTGTAGGAAATTTAGAGGAAGGAAAGGTTGAAAAAAATGCTTAAGGATGAGATGGAGCCTTGTTTACCTTAGGATTTGGTTGAGGCTCCCTTTGGGCATAATCGAGGGTGGTTGGTCCTCTTCTAGACATGACTAATTTAGAAGGTCAATTGTCAAGAGAAATTTAGAGGAGATTGGTAGAGACAAGAATAATGTTAGAGATAGATTAGTTGGAGTTCATTGCCTCTACCATTCTCTTGAATTGCAACATTCACGTCTTGGTATTCCTTTTAATAATTTAAAATTATGAATAAGGTTCAAGTTTGTAAAAATCATCTTAACCGGTGTTCTATAGTTGAGAATTAGCATTCTCCATGGTTTTTCCCTTCTTAGGTTTTCACGTAAATTTTGGTGTTCATTGTGCTTGGTGTTGTGTGCATTCATGTTCATATCTGTTTGATTATTTTTTGATTTATATAATCCTACTCTGGATTAATTAAAGAAAAAGAAATTGTTTTATGATAACGGATTCACCCCCCTTCGTAGTTATTTGAACTGTTCAACAAGAATTCTTTCATAGCCTTGTTTGTTGTCTTTTCTTGTCTTCAATCCATTGATAGTGCAGATTCCTTTTCCTAAATATTCAATCCCTTGGTTAAGGAACTGTGTTTCTCCTTAGGATTGAAGGTTGCAAGAAAAATAACCAACACACCACATCCTAAACATTTCTTGGATTGTAGCCAAACAATTTTGTACAATTTTTTTTTGAGAACATCCAATTTTTCAAATCTCACAAAGGTATTTTGAGTCTTGCAAGCCATTTTATTGTGGTCCTATTAATTTTTTTAATACATGTTGTTGTAAATACCATGTTGAGTTTTCAATGTATCATGAATTATTATGCCATATTTGTTCTACTATGTGTATTGACGAAATGTTATAGGAGTGTCATACAATGCAACTTTCCAAGTCATCCAAGGACTTGTTAGATTCATTTATATGCATTAGAGGTGATCATGATTGTTTATTTTATAGAAATGATTGTTTAAATGAAATGTGTTTGCAATGTGGTGGTTTATCAAAGTTTGTAACATGTTTTCATGAGGGCAATGATCATGATTTTGGTAACAAGATTGTTAAGAAAAAATGGTTTGAGATAGTAAAATACACATTGAAGAGTGGAGGTGAAGGTTCTAGATGCGAGTTGGTTGCAAGAGAGGTAAGTATTGCTGATTTTATTTTTGATTTTGAGAAAAATATTTTCTATAAGTATGCAAGGCATAGCCATAGGTCGCAGTGGTTGGATCGGAAATTCAAGATGTGTAAGGACTCTTTCCCCATTGGAAATATTGTATATGTAGTTGATTTTGCTTAAAATTACACATTGCAACCATAAAATGAAGTTCAATCACAATATTATAATTCTATTCAAATTACTAGTTTTGTCCAGATAACATATAGACATGCCCCTGATTGTACAAAAGAGGACAATAATATAATTAGGGAGTACCATTTTTACTTGAGTGATGATAGATCTCATTCATCTAAGTTTGTACAACATTGTTTAAAAAAAAAAAGAGTTCTTTTACAAAAAAGGTATTGCAACATCTGATTTGGTTAGATAACTAAATAGGGAAATTCAAGAATGCTTGTATGTTTTATTGGTCAAGTAGGATGCATATAGAGAGGGTTGTACCTCATATTTGGATTTTTTTCGAAGTTGGGCATGAAAAAGGTGAGCATGATGGTGCAGGTGCATGTGTGAAGAGAGCTTTGGATAAGGAACAAATGAAGATAAGAGATGGTGCAATATTTAGTGATGCATGTTCTATTCTTGATTGGTGTACTTATGCATTATCACAAGGAGAGACACTTGATTCACAAGTGTGTATGTTCTTTTGGTTGGTTAGGAGGGCATAGTGGGAGACAAATTGGAATGCCAAACAATTAGAGATTCTTTAAAGATGCATTCATTTTGAATATTAGATGCAGGTACATAGACCATATGGACATAAGAGATGGTTTATTTTTGTCAGAATTGTATTCAGTGTGATTGGGATTAGTGCGAGTCAAGTGAGTGGGTACATGCATGGATTCCATAGTATCTAATCCCTTTATTTGTACCACAATCCTCGTTAGAAGATGAAATGGAAAGTTCACTTGACTATAACCATCTTTTAGATCTTGTACAGCCAGGACATGTCTATGAAGTTGTAGCATCACAGGGGAATGAAGAGGGATTAGTCTATTGGTTGGAACGATGTGTACATGAAAAGAAAAATATAACACAATCGATGACAAATGTTGATGGGTTCATCTATCCTATAGGTTCAACTGTTGTTTCTCAAACTTGGTTGCATTACCATTTCATCATCATTTAGGTTGTTTAGAATAATATAGATTTTTTATTCTAAGAATATTTTCTAGTTTGCATCACCATTTCATCATCATTTAGGTCGTTTAGTATAATATAGATTTATTATTCTAAGTATTTAGATGTTGATAAAAAACTTATGATATACAAGTTTAGTTGTTTCTAGAACTTGGTTGCAAACATATATGATTAGAAAGAATGACATACCTGCATTTGAAGACTATGAGAAATAAAAAACCATTCTCATGTATTCACACCTTGTTATAACAACAAATGTTAAGTTATTGAGACACCATGCTAGACCAAGAACAAAGGAACTATGGACAATTAGTAGTGCGTATCATGAAGCATTATTGGAAAATTTAAAGGTAAGAGATGACCCTTCAGGCATAATCATGGATCATTTTTTGTATGGGATAGGTATGATATTGTTCATCACATTTTGATATTGTTTATCAACTAAGTCTCATTACTTAGGTTCTTTAGAATAATATAGATTTGTTATTCTAAGAATTTTTTCTAATTTTCATTACTAATTCATCATCATTTAGGTTGTTTAAAATAATATAGATTTGTTATTCTAAGAATATTTTCTATCGTTATCATATAGATTTGTTATTCGAGGTATATTGCAATGTTCTTGGCATGATTGATCATGGAGCTACTACAACAATAGCCAACTCTAATCCTTTGGAAAAGGTATGTGATAGATTAGAATAATATTTGATCTAGAATAATATAGATTTGTTATTATAAGCATCTTTTCGATTGTGACCATATAGATTTGTCATTCGAAGTATATTGCGATGTTCCTGTCATAATTGATCATAGAGCTACTGCAACAATAGCTAGATCTAATCATTTGGCAGAGGTATGCGACATATTAGAATAATATAGATTTTTTATTCTAAGCATCATCATTTAGGTTGTTTAGAATAATATAAATTTGTTATTCTAAGCATCTTTTCTATTGTATGTAGTTTAACTACTACCTTGATGGTTTGTACAAGTGCTTGTCACTCTAGAACGTCAATGTACTACTATTGTGGAAGAGTGTGCTGACCGCAAAGGCAACACATGATCTATTGCCTTCCCCTACTAGGAAATGACTGTGTATTAGGGCCATTTGTTGTATGCCTACGTGGAATTTTTTAAATCCTATCTTAGATAGCAATTCTTGAATGATAATATCATGTGTATTATGTATACTTTACATGTATTCAAGTCTATACTTTACAACTTATGTGTATACTTTGTCACTTATGAGTATTCCAATGTATACTTTATGAACTATGTGTTTTCATGCATATACTTTGTATTCATGTGTGTAGTTCATGGATTAAGTGTGTGTGAGTAAATGATTCTCTTATTCACTTACTCACGAGGAGAAAAAGGAACCCTAAACCCCTTTGCACCTTTACACTACATCCATTTGACCCTTTTTCCATCAACTGAAAACTCGACACCATAGGAAAATGCCTTAGAGATATAAAAAATAGAGAGAAATTATTGTAGAGGGGCCCTACATGATCCCATAGACTCAGAAATATTGTTTCTAGGTGACATGATTTATGTGTAATAACTCGTCCAATATTGCTTCCTTTTAGCACGTTGTACTCTTAAGGGAAATCGCTAGTCCAATGTAGCTCAGAGTGATTCAGCGTGTTTGGATGCAAAAGAGGATCATTCCTAGCATAAATGTACCCATCTAAATGTGTTGGAACAATTTTTTTAGTCGTACGAGTTGCAAAACAAAAGTTACACCACTTTACAACTTTACACTGTTTGCATTTGACAACTTTTTCCTCAATTGAAAACTCATCACCATGGGAAAATGCCTTTAAGATAGAAAAAAATGGGAGAGGTTAGTGTAGAGGATATCAACGTGATCCCATAGCCTCAGACGAAGAGTATGTAGGTGTCATGGTTTCTGATTAATAGCTCGTCAAAGATTGTTGCCTTTTAACACTTTGGACTCTTAAGGAAAATTGCCGGTCCAATGTAGCTCATAGTGGTTCGGCGTGTTTGGGTGAAAAATACAACTATGCATAGCATAAAAATCCCCATTCAGACATGTTGGAATAGTCCCTTTGGTAATATGACTTGCAGAATGAAAGTTGCACCACTTTGCAACTTTACATTGCTTGCTTTTGATAACTTTTTCCTCAACTGAAAACTCGTCACCACAAGAAAATACCTTCGAGATAGAAAAAAATTAGAGAGGTTATTGTAGAGGGTCCCAACATGATCGCATAGCCTTATATGGAGAGTCCGTAAGCATCACGATTTTTGACTAATAGCACAACAAAGATTGTTTCCTTTTAGCACTTTGGACTCTTAAGGGAAATCACCGATCCAATGTAGCTCAGAGTGATTCAACATGTTGGGGTGCAAAATAGTACCATACCTAACATAAACATAATCATCTGGACATGTTGGAATATTTTATTTGGTTGTACGAGTTGTAAAATGAATGTTGCACCACTTTGCAACTTTACACTGCTTGCATTTGACAACTTTTCCCTCAACTGAAAACTCATCACCACAGAAAAATGCCTCTGAGATAGAAAAAAATGAGAGAGGTTATTGAAGAGGATCCCAAAATGATCTTGTAGCCTGAGACAAAGAGTTTGTAAGCATCATGATTTTTGAGTAATAACCCATCAATGATTGCTTTCTTTTAGCACTTTGGACTCTTAAGGGAAATCGCTAGTCCAATGGAGCTCCTAGTGGTTCGACATGTTTAGGTGCAAAAGAGAACCATGAATAGCATAAAAATACCCATACAAACATTTTGGAATAGTCTGTTTGGTTGTACGAGTTGCAGAACAAAAATTGCACCACTTTGCAACTTTACACTGCTTGCATTTGATAATATTTTCCTCAATTGAAAACTCGTCACCACGGGAAAACCCCTCTAGGATAGCAAAAATTGAGAGAGGTTATTGTAGAGAGTCCCATTATGATCCCATAGCCTTGGGTAGAGAGTCTGTAAGCATCATTATTTTTGAGTAATAGCCTGTCAAAGATTGTTATCTTTTAGCACTTTGGACTCTTAATGGAAATCATTGGTCTAATGTAGCTCAGAGTGATTTGGCGTGTTTGGGTGCAAAACAGGACCATTCCTAGCATAAAAATAACCATCTAAACATGTTGGAATAGTTTTTTTGGTTGTATGAGTTGCAAAATGAAAGTTGCACCACTTTGCAACTTTACACTACTTGCAACTGACAACTTTTTCCTCAACTGAAAACTCATCACCACGGGAAAACACCTTCAAGATTGCAAAAATTGAGAGAGGTTATTGAAGAGGGTCCCAACATGATCTTGTAGCCATAGATGGAGAGTCTTTAAGCATCACGGTTTCTGAGTAATAGCCCATCAAAGATTGATGCCTTTTAGCACTTTGGACTCTTAAGGGAAATCGTTGATACAATGTAGCTTTGAGTGATCTAGCATGTTTGGGTGCAAAAGAGGACCATTCCTAGCATAAATGTTCCCATATAGACATGTTGGAACAATCTGTTTGGTCATACAAGTTGCAAAATGAAAGTTGCACCACTTTACAACTTTACATTGCTTGCATCTAGCAACTTTTTCCTCAATTGAAAAAGTTGTCACCATGAAAAAATGCCTCTAAGATTGATCTAGGTGGATACTTTTCACCAAAAATTGAAGTGTTCGACATGCTCCATATTTTAGTATCATCTTGAAGAGCTTAGAAAATGAAACCCAATGCAACTTGAATGGGCAAAAAAGGAGCTCATACGCTTAAGTTATGCCCGATCAAAGTTGGGGAAAAACCGGGTACAAAGGCCAGTTAGAAAGGTGAAAAATTTGATCATCTCAAAAATGGTCAAAAACATCATCATATTGAAGAGCTCATCACCATGATTTTGACGCCATTATTTTCATCGAAAATAGAGTCTGTATGCCAAAGTTATGCCAAGTCAAAGTTTTAGTCAAAAGGGTTGACTAGTCAAAATGATGATGTCAACATGTGATGTGGCATGAATGATGATGTGGCAAGGATGGTGACATGGCATCTCAATCAACAGTCTGTATGCTGACATGGAAAATTAGGACAAGTAGCAAATATGTGGCTCAATCTGAGCTTGACACATGTTAGAGCATATAGAATAAAGATATGCCATGTGTCTCTATGACAAGGCACCACATGACACCTCTTATCACCTCTAGTTTGGGTTGAATGGTTTGCTAAAATTTTGGATGGGGTTCGACCCCATGACCTCTTGTTCTCCAACACATCTGCTGACCATTACGCCAAAAGTCTCACTTTACTATATATTGGTGTCAGTTTGTTTTGATTAAGGAAACATTGAAATTGTGTTAAAAATAGAAGGGGCAGGGGTCGAACCAGTGACCACCTACCCCTAAAAATCCTCACTACCATTAGACCATGCGTATTGTTTGGGATAAGATTGGGCTGGTTTTATTTAGATAAGACTTTTAAGCTGGTTAGTTAAAATTCTAATATTAATCTCTCTAATACAATAATAAATCCCTTAATAGCCCAAACAAATGATCAGATAAATTTACATTTGACATTATTTTGTTTTTTGAACTCTTGTAATGAAGTGGGCAGCTAATTTTTATTTCAAAAGAAGTTAAAATTAATGAAAAATGGTATGAGAAGCATTGTATAATATTTGTCGAGAAGAATTGTTTGAAAATATGCCTCAAAGAACTATGGTCTGATAGACAAGGTAAAAAAGATGAAAAGAGTAGCATATGATAGTCTTATGGCATTGATTTTTTTGATTGATTAAAAACTTCAAACAAATGGATACAACTTAATGAAATATATGTCATTACAATGTTCATTCAAAAGTAATATAATCATCTTGATAACAATCAATGTCACTCAATGCTCATTCAAGCTTAATAACATGTAAAAGGTATAAAATCATCTTGAATAAGAATCACTATCTTTGAACCATAGGGGTTTGATGCAACATTCGAACAAATTCCATAGAACTGAACAAGATACATGTTCATTAGATTTTTCATGTGAAATCTATACAATAATTATGATAAAAAATTAAGACATCACTCAACCATGATGCAACCATTAAAGAAACCGAATGAGTGTGATACAACCATTAAACAAACCAAATACAACTCCATGATATGCATGTTATTTGACCTTCCACATGCAATTTGTATTATCGTAATGCACAACAATGAATGTTGCTAACCATAATGCACCAATAAGCAAACTAAGCATACTATATGGGTTTGATGCACACTAGTCATAATGCACACTTCGCATAAAAAGCAATAAAACTGATATGATATTAACATATATGTCAATCAACCCTGAACCACACCAAACTTGCTATATCGTAATTGTTGCCATATATGCCATTCAACCTAACACAATTGAGGTTTTGTATTTGGTAAGAATTTTTGTAGGAAAAGAAAGGGAGAGATGATGGTTCAGGTGGATTTGAACAAATGAAGTTTTCCTAAGCATTGAAAACTCTATCAAACAAAGGGATCTTGTTTTCCTAACTGTTGAAATTGAAGCAAAACAACTGAAGACTAAAATTAACCACTTACAAAAGGAATGAAAAGATAAGAAGAAGATTTTATCGTGAATGAAAAGGAAGTTAGTTAGCTCTAAAACTAGTTCCAACACATGTGGATGGGTATGTTTAGGCTAGGAATGGTCCTATTTCAAGCCCAAACATGCTGAAACAGTTAGAGCTACATTGAACCAACAATATCCCTTAAGAGTCCAAAGTGAAAAAAGGAATCAATATTCGATGGGCTATTGTTCAGAGAGCATGATTCTTAAAAAATCTTTGTCAAAGGCTACAGGATCATGTTGGGACCCTCTTCAATAACCTCTCTCAGTTTTTGCTATCTCTGATCTAATGTTAGGATCTAGGACTTTTGCACGTGAATAATAACTTTTCAACAATTAATTTGAAGGTCTTAAAATGTAATTTTTTAATTAATAATGCTTAAAAAAACATTCAATGATTACACAACCAAATTAAAGTGATGAAAATAATAGAAGAGAGAAAGGAGATAGAAGACAAAACACAAGTTGATAACAAAGTTCTCCAATATGGCTACGTCTCTGGGTCCCTCTCCAAAGAGTGATTGATCCTTGATTATGCTCCAAATAGATTACAAGGCTTCAACTAACAAAGTGTCGAGTCTTCTAGTTACAAAGAGTCACAAAGTTCTTCTCCTTCAAGTGTGGCAGAATAGCACTACTCCAAAGCATAGAGTTGAACATACAAGACTCTAGGAAAATTCTCTCACAAAATCACCACTTGGTTCCCTCAAACTCACATCCTACCCCCTCTTTTATACACAAAATTTACCCAATATGGTTACTAACCATATTATTTACAAAATCAAACATATCACCCTTTACAAGTAAAAAAATATTCAAAAATCCCCCATTATTACATGAGAATCCTTATTAATCTCTCCCAAAATAATTTTACCCATTTAAATTATGGGCCTGTATAATTTTGGGCTTACAAAAAATAAAACCCCCTTTCAAATCTTATTAAAATCCATAGAAAATACTTTAATATATTATTTTAGCCCTTTATATTTCATATTTCTGGGCTTTTAATATTTTAAATATCTTATCTGATCATTTGATTGGGCTATTAAGGGTTCAACAGAGCTTTGAAAGAACGTGCATTCTCAAATTGAGTGTTTGATTTAAATGTTTTGGTACACATGTATGAAAAATGTGGTACAATAGAAAAGGTAGAGAATTATTTGAAAAAATCCTCAAAGAAATGTGGTCTCATGGAATGTGATGTATGTGAAACTTAATATGAATGAACTCTAACATAGATGGATTACCAATTGTAATTCATAAGTTCTATATTAAAATTCAATTTCATTAATCTATAAAATGTTATCGATTATAACTTTAAACCATTCTAAGATAATTATACATTCCATTTTGAAGATTCAAAGTAGAAAGACATGAACACAAGGAAAAAATTAGATCGAAGATTAATTCTTATATATCAGAATGTAGAATAATTATGTTTTTTCATATACAAAATTGGCGTATATGCGTACTCAAAACAAGTTTTACAACTTCTGACATATTTTCCATCTCAAGATCTATCAAACCCTAAGTACATATCAATCTATATTCAATCCTAATCCTATGTTGTACCATCAAAATCCAGCCTCCTCGAAGAACTTAGTTGCTCTGAAGCTTCCCACACAATAATAATTCAAACCAAAAATTAGATTAATTATGTTCAAATGGTTGACAAGATAGTCTAGTAAATAAAAATTTATATATTATCATTTATAAATTATGAATTTAACACAAAATCACTATACATGTATTTATATTATATCAATAATGCAATTCTTGTTTACCTCAAGTCTTGCTCTCTTTTCTACAAGACAATCTGCATATGATTGTCTCTTAGGACGATTGGGAGTCCTCGTATAAAGAAATGGTCTTGCACTCGTCATAGTGCTGAGTCAGGAAGATGACTATAGTAGGAAAAATAAAAATGATACAAATTAACATATAATTGTTGAAAATAATCATATTTACTAAACATATATCTGTTGGACTCAGGGAACACTGAGAGGGGGGTGAATCAGTGTTCAAAAAATTTAAACTTTAAATCTAGATCTTAAACCATTTACAACACATAAGCAAAAATAAAGATGCAAACACATGAACAAGATAATCAAAGCACCATAACACCAACCTTTTTACGTGGAAACCCTGTTAGGGGAAAAACCATGATGTAGGTTAATCCACAATTTATACTCTGTTAAAAGTATGAACAAAAGGGAATGCACATGCATTCAGGCACACTGCCTAGAGCTCACTGCTCAAAGTATTAAAGGCTCACTTCCTTACAAAATGTTTGTGATTACAAAATTTTTTTGAGCTGAGAGAATAGCATCTCCAAATTATTGGATTCAATTCCAATGAAGCTTAGTACACGATCTTCAACCCTTCTAACTGATTATGTATTTCTTTTGTTCTCTTCTCTATTTTTCTGCCCTTCTGAAATTACACATAGATTGCTCGATCACCCTTCTGATATTCGCACATACATCCACTCTACTCTTCACACACATTCACACACTTTCACACTTGCTTCTCCCACCATACAAAATGAATTATTGGTCTCATATATATATATCTGCTAACAAATATTTCATGGCTCCAAGTCGACTTTAACAAAACATGAAATATCCTTCAATGGTTGGCTCAAATCACAAATTAAATTTAATGTGCACCCATAAAAGTTGGATAAGACATATCTAGGACCCAAAACAAAATAACCAACACAAGAAACAATTAATAAATTACTCCTTATACATCTGTGACATGCGACATTCACTAGGTCAGCCACAATGAGCAAATAAACACGAAAACATCTTTCCAAAGCATCCAACCGGATCTCCTAACACATACAATGATAAATGAAACACAACTAAACTTAACAACAATAGATGCTCAACAAACTCTCTCAGAGATCCACAACTCAAAATGATGATCCGGTGAAGCATACATATTGACTGACTGACTGAATACCCTATTCTTCATAATTTCTGCTGATAAAACATTGTTCTTTACTTATCTTTCTGATATGGATAAATATTGGTCTGTGGACCAAAGGGATGAATTAGGTTGCAATGAATGAAAACACTAGAAGCCACATGCCATCAAACAAGCCATATGCCAACAATCTCCCCCTTTGGCATTGATGACAACACTTAGTGAAAAATGACTAAGTGTTTGAATATTCAAAATTTCAAAACTCAAACTCCCCCTTAGAATGATAAAGAATTTTTCATTGCTCTCCTCCCCCTTTGAAATCAATGAAAAATATATTATTTACTAAGCTTTCTCCCCCTTTCAAAAATTCAAAATTTGAAGTACAATTGCTGGTTAAGTTAGAAAATTAGCTTGTACTTATCTTTCATACCTGGGAGAAATTTCTTCCATGCTTCTACAAAAATCCCAATGATTGAGATCATGCTATTATTCTCAGATGTCTTGTTAATAATTTGAATGAGGGATTCTAGGATTGTAATTGCTTCTTCTAGTTTTTCTCCTTTCCTCAAGATCTCAATTAGATGTTCCAACCAACATTCAGTTAGATCCTTGACTTTCCAAAAGGTGTCCATAAGATTGTTTCTGGTAAAGTGGACTTTTGTATGCTCAATTTGCAACTCCTAAATCCTTTTCTTGACTGCTCCATCTTGCTCCTAAAACATACTATAATCTTGACCAATTTTGATCAACTTAGCTTCAATCTGCTCTAGCTTTTCCTTATACCTCCCAACAACATGAGGCCACCGAAGACAATAGTTGTAAATGCTATTGGTTGAATTAATACATTTCCTTAACTCATTCATTTTCTTTTTTAGTTTGGTAAGGGATAGCCTAAAATACTCCTTCAGATGTAGAATTACTTCTTCCTCTTTCTTGTCCCGAGGCTTAGAGGCCATAGCCTCCCTGATACATTCAATCATTTCTTCGGGAAGCACATTCTTCAAAATTTCCAATCTAATGTTATTATGCACAAAGTAAGAAATCAATGTGTTCTCAATCAGGTCCTGCTCATATGAGGGTCCATGTAGCCATATGTCATCAATCTTTTGCATTCCATCTTCTTCCTGAACAATTTGCAATATCTTTTCTTTGAGTAAAGCACCTTCTTCATTGCTTATGCTATTATTGCATTCAGTTCAACTAATTCTGGTTCATCCCTAGGAATGTATTCATCAGATTCTTCATTTGGTATATCTACAATTATATGTTCTTTGACTTTTTATTTAGTTCTTGAGGGCTTATGTGCAAGAGGGGTGTCATCAACAAAGTCTAGAGCCCTTTTTTGCTTCCTTTCTATTTTACCAGAAGAAGATCCAACTTCAAGCATCTTTACTGGAAGGGGAATGTTAACTTCTCCAAACTTCCCTAGAAATTCCTTAAAGAAATTTGCATATACTTGCTCATAATTTCCCAAAGCATTAGGATGTTCAAAAATTTGCTTACAAATCAGTTCACTTTCCTTCCATACCACATTATCATTTTGAGGCAAGGATTTCAGAAAATACATCATGATGCATATGATCAATGTACCAAACCTAAAGGGGTAATCTGCTTCTTTCGTCAATTGCACATTTTCCATCAACTAATCCTTCAACAATCCACACAGATCAAAGTATTCATCTTCCATTATCATTTTTTGATTGATATAAACTATGCTTGTTGAAGTTGCGCCATACCTATTTCTGAAGAAAATTTTGTAGGAAATCCCATGTGCAATGTACCTTGTTATTGGATCTTTGATCATTGAAATTACTAGAGCCCTCTGATTTCCTATCACTCTGGTTAGGGTTTCAACTTCCTTGTTTCAAATTGACTTCTTTTTTAGAATATCCCCATTGCATAGACCAGTTAAATTTCTAATCACATCCCTTGAAATAAGACAGGGTTTATCCAAGGTTAGAATGTCCTCATTCAATCTGTTCAAGATAAACCTGACCACTTCCGTGTTAACAAAATAAGGAAACTCATTCCAAATGTCCAAAATTTTATATTTCGCACCTTCAAGCCACTTCAATTCACTAGCTAGCAACAAATTTCTCACAACCCTAATCTTTCCACTGCTATACTAATCCAAATTCATCATTCCTTTTATTTGCTTCATTTTTCTTTCTGTATGGAACAAGTTTTTCTATCGAGCACAAAATTAAAAATTCAACAAGCAATTGAAATGCCTGATGAATTCACCACCGAAATTTCTTTACTCCTTTTGAAATTTCGCTACAAATGCTCTCCTTTTATTCTTCTTCAATGTAAGGTGGCAAATGAGGGTTCCAAATACCCTTTTATAACTTCACGCACCTAACTTTTTTGCTGCATTAAATATTTTTTCCCTAGGAGTTTTGGGTACTTTGTTTTCTTAGATAACAAAATAAATTTATCTGCAAACCTTCTACTTCTCATGATTCTGCATAAGCAATCACTGATGCATTTACAAACTTTTATCACAGCTATTGACAATTTCCTACATTATGGTGCCA
>VDFB02280479.1:0-16846 GCA_007258455.2 Sequoia sempervirens | reverse complement strand
AGACTCCTGGGTCAAAATTTATGACCTCCACAAGTTCTTGCATTAGACTACCATTTGAATTCCATTCCTCACTAAAACTCTTTAGGCCTCTTTACCACTGAGATTTAACATTTTTTTTAGTAGAAAGGGAAATTACTTGCAGTCTCAAGTATTTCAATCCAAGGCCACCATTGTCTTTATCTCAATAATACCCACCATTGTATTTATCTAAACAATACCCACCATTGTCCTTATCTAAAAAATACCAATCACACTTGATAGTAGATTTGTGTCTCTTTCCTTTCCCATTAGACCAAAGAAACTTCCTAATCATCCTTAGAATTTCATTCACATGATAGTTGCAAAACAATCATACTTAAGCGTAATATAAGCTATAGGAGGACAATTTTTTTGTGACAAACTTGCACTCTACTAGCCAAAGAAATATATTATCTAATCTACTTCAATATTTTTTATTCAATAATAATTTAATCTAATCCAATATTGACTTAAGAGAATGATTGATTTCAAATGAGATTCTTAGGTATCTCACATGCGAGTTTGATTCACCCCATAGCATCTCAAAAAATTTAAACCAATGATGATTCAAAGAAGAATTCCAACTATTACCATAAAATTTATTTTAGAAATATTTTCTCTAGATGCTTTGCAAAACATTTCTATCTTGTTCATCAAGTTCTTAAAACTCATTTCCTCCTAATTCACAAAGATTTCAATGCATATGCAAATTGTATATTTAGAAGTTTGTCCTCATTAGGGGTTGTAAGTCCTTTGACACCCATTCAATTACTCATATCTCTTAAAAAATAAAAGATGAAATCAAAGGTGATCACAAAAAGAGCAAGGGCAAGTAGGCAACTTTTCCTTATTGATCTTTGTAGCTAGAAGGGTTAATAATAAAACCCTTTATATCAACTTGAGAAATAGTTCATCCTTCAATAAGAAATCTACCATTTGAAAAAAAATATTATGAAAATAAAATGCTTCAAGCTCATCATTATGATAAATGACCATTCAACCCTATCATAGGCATTTTCAAAATTAAGGAAGAGTGTCATTTTCTTAGTTCATTACATTAGCCCACTCAAATAGTCTCCCAACTAATAATAGGATTTTTCAAGATATACCTACCCTTGAAAATGCTAGTTTGAGTATTACTAACAAAACTAGGGAGGATATCAATAAGTATAAGAGCCAAAATTTTAGCGAGGATTATGTAAGAAACGTTAAGGAGGGTAATGAGCCTCCAATTTCTAATTTGAGATAGATACCTCTTTTTGGAAAAACCTTGATAATTCCTCTATTAATTTTTCTTCCCAAGGAACCTTTGCTAATAGATTCAAAATAAACATACAAGAGATCTTCACTAATCTAGTTAACTTTTTCTTATAAAATTTAGTAGGAATCCCATCTATGCTTGAAGATTTAATATTTTTAAATGTTCTAATATCCTTTACAATCTCATCCTTAGAGATATCTCTAGCAAGTCAATCACCATCTTCCTCTTTTATTTTCCTAGGGATGACTTGTCTACAATGATCTTGGGCTCTTTTACAGTCTGTATTGCTATCTTCAACAAAGAAAATATTTTTGTAGAAAGATTGAAATTCATTTATAACCCAAGAAAGATCATATATATGTTGATTATCCACCTAGATTGATTCAATGTCTTCCCTGTCCTTTTTATCATTTATATAATTAAAGAAGAAATTAGAACCTTTATCTCCATTTTTGAGCCAATTTATTTTAGCCCTAACTTTTAAACCATGAATCTTCTTAATTTACAATTTTCTCAAAATTTTCTTGAATCTCACCAACTCCTCATTCAAGGACTCATACAATTGAGATTCAATAGAGAGAAAATCTTGTTGAAGTAATTCTTAGATCTCCTTCCATCAAAGGCTCTCTTTTCCCCAATAACCTGGAATAGGGACTTGAGTTGCTAACACTGGTATCATGTTTTTCAATAGTAGAGTAAACTTTTAGCAAGATCCTACCAATTTAAATTTTTAGCAAACATTAACTTCTTATATTAAAAATAATTTAAATATTTTAACAAATGCATTAGATGGGCCTTTGGTTATTGATGATTTAGAGATATTATGTATTGATAATGGTGTGATTGAAAGGTTTAAAAAATATTAGTCATTTTGAAAAGCCTATGAAATGTAGGTTGAACAAGTGACTAGATATGGACTCTTTTACATTGAAAGAGGTGTAATGTTATATAAGAAAATTAGGTAAAAAAAAGGAACTAAATAATGATCTCCAAATAATGAGAAAAGAAGAATCCATCTAGAATTTAGTAGTAAGAGATATAGAAGAAATGTTAAAAGTTTATACAAATATACAAATAAACAAAAAAGTCCCCATATTTATTTTAAATGTTTGATAGATGTTATTCATTACATTTTTTTTCAATTTTGTATGTTTTTGGCAGAGTTATTATTAGAGGGAGAATATAATTGTGAACTATATTTTAAGTAAATCTATATCTTTTAATATTTAAAAATACTTAAATAGTTTCCTCGTTGATATTTTGTTTACTTTGACATGCACCATCATAGAAGTTCACATGCACATCAAAATCAGAGAAAAAATTAATGATATATCCATGCCCCTTTTCATTACTATTTTTTGCACACTTTGACTAGATTGTCCTTTGTGCAATAAAAAGTCTACAAGTGGCATATTCTTGTGTGAGTTTATCTCATGACATTACCCTATCTTGCATAAGATCTACTAG
This sequence comes from Sequoia sempervirens, assembly GCA_007258455.2. Lineage (NCBI taxonomy): Eukaryota > Viridiplantae > Streptophyta > Pinopsida > Cupressales > Cupressaceae > Sequoia > Sequoia sempervirens. The sequence goes on along the minus strand of VDFB02280479.1, from coordinate 14,100 downwards.
TGCAAACTTGACCTAGTAATTATGAACCCTATACTTTTTAAATTTAAATTCAATTTAAATCTTGACAACACCCTCCCACTAGTCATTGTGAGCTTACCTAGTGCATGTTTTTGTTGAATTGCATGCTATATTTTATTTAAAAACACTCACTTAAGCATTTAAAATTATCAAAGATTATTAGGAAAATGGGGATTTATCAAAAGAGCAATTTCATTGAGGGAAATGTAATAATATTTTCTCTTAACATATATCATCATGCCTTTAATCGCTCTTCTTAAGTAATGGAATTGGTTTGATTATGGCTCTAATTGAGAATGAAATCCTCACAATTTAGCACATTCCCTTTTTTTTTAACTAAACACTTTCTATCTATATTGAGGTTCAAATATTAAAAGATCAAGGCAAGTGAATTCTAAGCATCAATTTATTTCTAGTTGATTCTTATAGGTATAGGTTTATATTTGCACACTAGTTCAATTTTTCAAACATGGATATGAACCAAAGCTAAATTTTGAAACATTTACTGATCAACTAGAGATAAATGAGGATAACACAAGCCTCACAATTTAGTAGATTTTGTAATGATGTTTTTAAACATTGTCAATCCATAATGAAGTGTAAGTGTTAGAAGATAAAAGCGAGTGAATTTCAAGAATTAATGTTTTGCTAGTTGATTCTTGCAATTATAGATTTAAGCTTGTACATTAGTTTTATTTTGTAGACACATCTAAAATAAAGTAAAGAACATTAAATTTGCATATTTTAAGACATTTATAGAATCAATTCCAAAATCTTCAATACTTCAAACAATAATCATCTACATCTCAAATAACATATTCATATTATTGAATTTTAAGATAAACATCACATCTAATTTATTTAATTTTAATATCAATCTTTTTATAAAAAAAAAAATTATTATTTTAAAATAAAACATAATAAATATTATTTCATTAAAATAAATAATTAAAAAAATAACATTACTATATATTATAAATAAAATATAAATCTTTTAATAAAATAATTATTACTTAAATACTACGAATACATAATAAGTTATTTATATTTCTTATTAGACGAAAGATAGAAACCTCTCTTGTTAATATAAAAGCTACACTCACCCTAATTCATGTAATGAAATGAATGTGGGATTAAAATTAAATCCCCCAATCCAAAATCTAATGATGCCAGGACATAATGAAACGCAGGGAATGGGCCATAAAGAATGAGAATACGCAAGTGGGGCTTAAAAAGTAAGGAATGCGAAATGCCCAATTTCTGAATACATTGCCGGTTTGAGTCCGTCACTGCATCCTCCCTGGAGTTGATCGAATGTTTGTTGTTCTCCCTGAATGAATACCAATGGAGGAATCAATGTGTTCTGTCTGTATGGATTTACCGCACGCAGAATGCCTCTGGTACTGTGAGGAGATCATGACCCAATCTATTATTTCTATTTAGTTAATACTAGAGACAGGGAGTTATTTCTGCATCAATGTAGATTGGAGAAAGCTTCGACCTGCATTAGTGACAACGTCGAAGTCGAAGCCTGCGCTGTCCATAAGAGATGGGGTTCGCCTTTACTTGAAAGGAAAGGATCAGAACATGACAGACAAATGTGTAAATCGAAAATGGCAAACGCGAACAGCTACGGAACAAGAACGGGAATGGGAATGCCAAATGTAACTGCAACGGTGGAGTGCTAACGGAGATTTGAAAAAGTACGGTTAAAAAAAATCTACGGAAGTAAGAGAGGCTGGGTTAAGAGGGCCCCACATGTACCCGACCACCTAAGCATTCAAGGCTTAGAGTGTGCCGGTTAAGCCCGGCCCTTTCGAGCAGGTACGGTCAGTTACAGGAAGGAATGCAACATCTCCCTTTCTAGCCAGGTGGGTGAAGTTCTTTGCAAACTCCTGCAATGCAAATCCATCCATAAGACCGTGATTTACAACAGTTCCCACAGCGAAGCCACCGCATCTGAACTGAGTTACCTGCACTACGTCAGTGTTAAACGATTACGTTTTTCGTTTTTTTACTGAATGGGCATAATCAATTTAAGTCTACAGTACTGAACTGAGTTACCTGCACTACGTCAATGTTAAACTGTTACTATTTCCGTTATTGTACTGAATCGACAAAATAAATTTAAGTGCACAGTACTCATGAAGAAGATCGCTTAAAACGTACAAAACAACTCAAATGGAAAGTTGTCTGAGAAAGAAGGGCATTGAGAAGAGGTTTTTAATCTAAAAGTCAACTATAGTGATCCATTGTCTTAAAAATTAAACTTTCTTCCTTGTGATAGATGGTCTGCTGATCTGACACGAAAAGTTTATATAACCTATATTCTAAAAGTAAATGTTGTACAATGCAGTATACATGCTTCAAGACTCAAATTTTTGTGCATATATTATCGATACATTACCTGAAACGACATGAGAGGCTCATCTCCTGGTATTTGATTTGTAGATCCTGGTAGTAAACAAAGCTGTGTGAAGGCAGGATTTGGATATGTAATGTCTCCCATCTCTTCCAAAGTCAGTTCACTTGTGCAAACGGCGAAAGGAACTCCTGCGGCATTACAGTCGATCTCAAACCGCTGTTGCTCTGAATTGAACGTGAACCTCCCGGATATGAAGTCATAGAAAACCAAAATCCTACTGAGCGCCTCCGTGTGCAGATAGATTATGGAATCAAAGGCTATTTCCTGATAACCCGTAAAGAAATGCACAAATTTTATGACATAACCCACAAGTTTTTGAATAAGATTGCTCAAGAATAGTGGGTATCTCTCTCTTCTCTTTTCAGGACGTATTACTGAAAGACTCTTCCTTTCCACTCGAATATCAGAGACTAAGGAAACAGCGGGCGACTCCATCTGAGAAAATATCAGTTCAAGGCTTACAACTATCCCAAGTTGCCTTGCATCTCATTCTTTTAAGGTGTTAAAAAATTCTATTTTTAGAGTTTGAAATGGCTAATCTTATCCTTATTGATGTAAATTGTTAATGTAAATTGTTATATGCAGCTATGTTAAGTCATGATGCTGCTTTGATTATGCAGCCATATTAGTTAGTCCAATTTGTTTTGGATTGCTATGTATTTTCTCCTTCTGACAGCCTATTGATTGTATTTTTTTCCTTTGATTCAACAAAAAAAACTCTCCGAAATTCCGAGGGTAATTTTAAAATGTAAAGTACTTACACTAAACAGATTATAAACAGCTTCTGGTTTGCCGTATTAAAACTGTCCTATTCATTTTTCATCTGACAAATTCTACTAAATGAGACGGGACTCTAGGTACAATGTGTGGATTCAATATATCTCTATTTATGTCTACACAAGTAACTTCATGTGCCATAAAACGCTTTCACTTTTTCGCTAAAGAAAAGCATCTTCTTGTTAGGTGTGAAGGTATATCTTGATGAGTAGAGGAGAGGGCTCAACGTGGTGCATGTAGGAATTGACCATACTCTTCTGTACTCAAAATGTTTCAATTAAAATTTGTTTAAAATAAATTATATATAGGTAAAGGGGAGAGGGGCTCATAGTGGAGCATCCTAACTTTGCGTTTCTCAAAGTTCTACGTGGAAATTTCAAATCATTCTTAATTCTGTACAACAGTTTATTGGCAACTCACGTGTTTCTATATTTCATTTTAGAGCCACATCATCAAATATGATGCCACATCAGCATGCTTTTTGTTGAGGTATCCAAAAAGGCCCAAAAAAAAAAGTGAGACCAATAGTGGTGCATTAAGTCATCTTTTATTGGTGTGTTGATGTGGCATCACATGATTTGTCACTTTGCGTACTTTATGGATAAAAAGTGTTTTGCAATTGGATATTAAAGTGCTCCACTATGAGCCCCACTCACCACTACTTTCCCCACTATTAGACCCTGCTCCATTATGGGCCCCTCTCCCCTATATATCATATGAATTGTAAAGTATTTATACAATGTAATTATTTAATATTTTAGTTATAACATAATTAATAAATAAAATATGTTTTTAATAAATTATTAAAAAAAAATTTTTTACTTCATTTTTAAAAAATAATGATATGAAATAAAGTGTATTTTCCTGTATAAAAGTTTAAAATGGTATATATTTATTTATGTATATATGTGAAAGTTTCATATTAAATATAACAAAAATATATATTTTTAAGAGTAAAATATAATTAAAAAAATTAAAAAATAAGATTTATTAAAATTTATTCTACACTCATCTAGTAAAATATATTACATAAGTAAATCTAACCTAGACTAATAATGAGTTTGGTATTGTTAACTTTAAATAATTGAATAAAAGAAAAATAAATAAAAAACTGATGAATTCATCCCAGAATGTAATGAATGCCAAATAGATAAGGTTATGGAAGCTTTGTAGACATTAGACCTTCGCAAATACTGCTTCTTTCTTAGTATGGCTGTCTAAATTTTTGTTTTGTTTTGTTAGAGAATAGAATCTCAAACATAAGACTTGCGTTCTCAATTTATTCTAGCATTATGTATGATTTGTAATTTTAAACTATTTATTTTGAAAATTGGAGATTGATGGTGTAATACCTGTATGCATTAGACCATCCAATAATACAAACATGTGAGTCTTTGGAATCCCCTCAAATGTAGCAAAATTAACTCCAAAAGGATAAATGCCTCTGCCAACTCTAGGTTCTCGCCAGCCAAATGGCCTACCGTATAATTCAATGAAAAACCATCTCCCGAGAAATCTTGAACCTTGGAAAGGAGGGAGGCCGGTAGCAAGGGATAGAATGTGATTCGTTGGCTCAACACCAGATGCCTTGGTATCGCCAATGGCATGTTAATTCCACTGTAGCTATGTGTCTGCATTTATAGCTCGAGTCTGGAGAATAAATTGTCACATCGACATGTTAGGTACTTCTACCCTGACATGAAAAAACTAAAGAAAATAAATAGATTAAATGGGGTTCCTCAAATAAGGATGGACAGAGTTTTATGGTACGCATGGGCAACTTAGCGTCACCTCCAACGCCTTAGATGGTGGAATGGGACCCTCTGGTTCTGATTGAGGTGATGTGCATTTGCTGTAAAGGAAGGATGGGCTTCTGCTGTTGCAGGCATGGCAATGCAGATATTAAAGAGATATTAAAGAGAAAGGAAGCAGATAAGAGGCAAAGCATATCTCACTAGCTTACCTGTGCCTCAACAAGAAGAAAAAGCATTAGGTAAGCAGAGGTAAAAGTATCGATATTTTACCATATCGGCCAGTTTAGGTGGTTACTCAAGCAAATCAACCATTTCGGCTAGGTTATGTAGTTCGTCATGCAGTAAATGCAATCCCGATCTTCATAATTGTGTTGTAAAGCGAAACTGCACCTAGTCGTGGGTTGCATTGATGGTGGTAACAGAAATGAGTTGAGATTGTAGGAGCTCGCAAATCTTCCTTTACTCTAGAAAAAGGACATCATGGTCCTTATTGGAGGTTCACTGTTTGTTTCCTTTCAAAATGAATGCTCCTGCAAACAATGCTAAGTTCTAGTATGTTGGTGAGATTATGTTCATGATGCTGAAATCAGGAAGCACCACATGCCACAAATGCCATCTCATTTGAGGTTACGCTCAACAGGGTTTTGTCGACGAGGGTTTTTTAATGAAATGCCTCAACGGAATGCGATGATTACATGACTTACACAAAATGGATTTCTAGAGGAAGCTTTCAAGATTTTCAAAGAAATGCCTCAAAGAATTGTGGTCTTGTCGACTGCAAAGGTTGCTTGATATTCACAAAGTGAATTTGTTAAAATGGCCTCTGAAACATGCAAGGAGATGCAACGAGCAGGTGTAAAGCCAAAAAGAGGGCTTTGAAACGAGTTATAGCATTGAGGATAGGGGAGAGGAGCCGAAACATGTGCGGGGGGCCTAACGTGTGATAGGACGTGCACTCGTTGGGGCCCACACGTATACACCGGTCCTCCACAACTTACAAAAAAGACTTGCATAAATAAGCACAATGAGATCAATCACAAATCAGATATTAAATGCACATGTAATCATTATATTTGTCAACAAAACAAGTACACGCTGGCAACCAAATAAGATAAAATGTTTACAACTTGTATCTGACAAAACATCGTAGCACTCCAACTTGGAATAAAACAATTGAAACATAAAAGTTTGCACCATTCTCGATAAACATTCAAATCCAACTGTTGCACCAATCCAGGCATCACTTACACATTAATCACAACTATAGTGCAACAAAATAGAGGTGCCAAGTCACCATAATTCAAACCCATGTGTCCCATCTTTGACCAAAATGCAAACCCATTACAACCATGTTTCCCATCGTAGCATAACCAAACTAACATGCAAATGCATCCGCTTGTCTCTTCAAACATGAGACCTACAACACATATCAGTAGGAGTTTGTCCCATCTCGCCAAGTAGGGTGCACACGTACTGGCGTCGAACTCAAAAATCTCAATTGCATCCATTTTTACGAGGTGTAAGGCCACCATTATTCAACAAAAAAATGGAACAATTACAAACAATCCACCAAACCAATCAACTCAAGAATTAATGGCTGAAATCAATTGAGTCTGCAATTCATATCACCTAGAATTCAAATTCAAAATAGGACAGGGATTTAATTTGCCACACCAAACAACCATCAATTAGATTCAAATAATTCCCAATTCAAATAGTTGTGAAAACCTTCAAGTATTCACTTATTCTGCAGTGAGTGACATAGGAAAAGTAGGAGCAACAAACATAGAATTGACCAACTTAACAACATGAGGCAGTAGCTCATATTCTAGTCCACTAGCCTCCATATTGTTCTAGGTATTCCTCTAAGAGTTTTCCAATCTGATGGTGTTTTTTCTAGCAAAACCTTAAAATCTTCTAAAGGGTAGCCAACCCTTATGCTTAAGAATCTTCAAGGTTAGTGGCCAATGAATGAGAGCTTGTTATATAACCTTTTCTCCCCTGCACTTCAGGCTCTATTAAACCTCAGAGGGTGATCCCAAGAGTGTGTTTTTAGATACATGTGTTCCAACGTATCAAACACATAGTAAATAGATAATTCTCCTTTATATGCTTAACAAAAACAATACCCTTAAGGTATGATTAACCTTCATGATAGTATACACATTAAACATGAGAGATATTATTTATTGAATTCCACACACACCCACAATAAGACTAATAAGTAAATTGATTATAAAATGTGATTAGTTGTTGAATTAACCAGCAAATGTAACATGAAAAGCACACTTAGATCAGTGCCTCATCCTTGGAACAAAGTCAACTCAAACACCTACATAATTTTGATAGCAATTGTCACACCTAACCTTATATGAAGCTCTGAAATCCTACATTAGATTATTTCAATAGTGTGTCTTAACCTTTACTTCTTACTAGCATCCTAGCACTCAATTTAATACAAATTTACAGCCATATTCAAGTACCTACATTAATTATTTGAATTAATAAACATAAATAGAGCCACACATCCATCTGAAATTGATAGAGACAAATAAGATAACCTTGATTATATTATTCATAATTTGTAAAACCAGTACATATGAGAGTAAAATGGTGTATAACTTGCACCATTTAGTATTATTTTGTCAGTATTGCAATCAAAATTACATAGATATTGACAAACTCAGACCCCAAGAATTGACTCTAAAATGTTTTGTATTTCATCAAAATGTTCTTTGTAATTAATTACAAAACAACCCTCTCTTAGAAATGGAGCAGAAAACAACACTTAAAGGAAAATGTAAAATCCTAAGTGAAGATCTCTTGTAAACACCTGGAAAACTTAGCTCCCTTGATCAATAACCATCACCACCTGAAGGAAATATCCATTTGCACTTGAACTCCCGCTTCATCATTCACCTACAATAGAAAAATATTCCCTTACCAGGAAGACTTCATTCTTCATCATTTGTCCTACAGATGCAAAAAATCCTTATTTACTACAAAAAACTCTTCATAATCTTCATTCTATTGTAGAAAATTCTACTCATCTGAGCATTTTTCACTTTTTATGCTTAACACTTCAAGTTTAATTTTAACCTTGTGAACAACCCCGTGAAAGGTTTTATTTCATTACCCCATTCAAAGTTTCTATTTTGAAATCTTTATGAAGACTTAAAAATTTAAAATGGTTGTAGAAAGCCATTCCCCCGTTAGTATAATTTAAATGCCCAACATTTAAATATTACTTTATTTACTCATGTGGCTTTAATTTTTACATTTCCATACAATAAAACAATGTACTCACACTTCATATTTCTCCTCCAGCAAAGAAAGCTATTGTTTTTACCTGTGAGAGCTTCAATTTATTTATTGGGTAAACCCACAAAATTGGTTTACAATTCCATTGAGGAAGGAAAAATGCATTTTCGGATGGAAAACACTTTAGGGGGTTTGCTAGAACCCCATAAAGAGTTTGATAGAACTAGGGGGTTCACTAGAACCACAGGGGGGTTAGTTAGAACTAGGGGGTTTGAACGAACCCCCCTTTAATGAGTTTATTTTGTAATTGCATTAAAGAGGGGTTCAAGTGAACAAGGGAACCCACTGGTTCTAGTGAACCAAGGTTCGCTAGAACCCCCTTTCCCCCCTTCTCCCCCTCTAGCACCAAAAATCTTCAAAAATTTACCCTTCGAAGCTTGAGTTGAGGATGAAAATGGAGGAGACTTGACGAAACCAACTGGAGGATGGTTGTCCTTGGAATGAGCTATCCAACAAATATAGTTTTAATATGTTTTGACTTTATTATCTATTTATTTTTTTAGTTTGATTAAACATAGGTTCTTCATCAAAAATCAAGCTCTTTGTTCTACACATGTGGAAAAATAACATATTATAATTTTTTTTTGAAAAATATCAATGCACTAGATATTGAAGTCCTTGATCCAACAAAAAAATAGTAATTTAATTTCGATACATACAAAAAAATTTATGTTGTATACAGTCTGCCTATGTTTGAATTGTAATTGGTTTGACTTCGAAACTTGATTAAGGAAAAAATATTCAATTAAACACTATGAAACCAAATGAAAGTGCTAGTTATCATAGTTACAAATCTAAATTTTAAAAAATTACAATTTTATCATTCATGGAAAAAAAGATATGTTGTATATAGTGAGCATCACTCCTTAAAAATGATGTTTACTGAAAAAAACTAGTTTTCAAAGAAGATGAAAAAAGAAGTGCAATTTGATTCCAAAATTTTTGAAAAAATTATATTTAGAATCTATAGACAAAATGTCACAAATCACTAATTTGCATCATCTTCAAATTCCTTAGGGTTTAGTTGCTATAGGTGCCCGAAAGTGAAGATTTAGTCAGAAAAAATTAGTTCAGTGTCTAGTTTTGCCAAAAATTGTAAACCAGTATTGTGGGATCACCCTATTGGCTACATAAAATCACAATACCTATGCTTTTCACATTTTTTATTTTTACTCACCTTTAAAATGTTAGCAAATAATAGTATTAAAAAAGAGTTATAGGCCCCATGACCATCTCACACAAGCTTTACTGGGCCTCCATCGCACATCTCTAATGTGAGAAGAAAAATAAAATGAAATCAGCGACAAACAAAATTAGATAATTCACCATTGTGCATCACAAATCCAATGCGGGAAATGAAGAAACAAATAGCGATGGGAAATTAGTATCGCTCCATTGCCAATTTGGAATGAAAAAATAGAACACAATCAGTGATGAGCGATAGTACATAAAGGCATCACATTATGTTGCTTCTTCAGAAGCTTTGACAACATCAAACATGAAAACCTCCTTCTTCCTAACGAAGCCATGAGTATGAGAGATTTCCATAGCTGGTTGGCCGAATACACAGAGCATTTATAACCCTAACACTACTCAATGAGCCTCCACATGAAAGAATAACATATGATCTGAGGACGCCCAATGCACTATCTTAACAATGTTCTTCATAATATTCTTTCACATTTGTTGTTGCCCTACCCACAAGGTGTTCAAGCCAAAACAACATTTAGGTGACAGAGCCAGAAAGAAAACCATAAACATTTGATATATTTTTGCAATAGCCTCATACTTCCCTACGTAAAATCTTCTTCATAATGTCAAACCAACCCCTTTTCAGCTAACACAGTGGTCACCCCAACAATATAAACATTTTACAATATGTCTCAATAGCCTCCTCAATGTGTATTACCCCACTCTTTGGTTTCCTCCAAACAGGTAAACCTATCAAATAAATCTAGTTTCCATATGAAAAGTCCACAGAAAAATGCTTTGCATCTAATTCACTCTATGCAGCTTCATTGCTTCATTTTCTCAAAACCAATCATTTGGTCTTGTAGTACCATGCTTCCAAACATACATAGAATATTTGATGTGTTTCCATCCACCTTTTGCATCAAAATTCACTAATAAAATCATAACCCTACTATATCCTTTAGGTAAAAAACTGAAGCCCAAGGTTTGTCACTTGAGTTGAAATTCATGCTAGTGGGTGGCTTGGATGCTGAAATTTTCATATCATGCTTATCCATAATGTATGAGTCCAAAGGAGGTTGATTTGGCTTATCCATGTGCATCAATCATTTCATGATCTTTGTGCCACATTTTACAATACCATTCGCTAGCCTCCTCAAGCCATGAGTTCGTTGTCTCAAATCGAACCAATGAGACAATTTCCATGTCTTCTCTAAACCAGAGAATAACATTGTCCTTGTAGCGACTGAGACCTTACTGATTCTGAGTTGTAATAATCATTGAGGCTATAGGAATTTCATTCTATATGAAATTTAGCTTCCTTTGTGCTCTCTTTGGGAGGTACAAGCTTCTCATGATCCCACACAAGTAGCTTCAACTCCTACTTGAAGGACACCATAAGAACTTGCATCTTGTTTGCTTGTAATCCATGAAGACTCTAAAACTCTTTTTGTACATAGCCGATAGAATCTATGATAAGCCCACTAACAATATATCAATAGATCTCGCTTGTGGTGAGAATGTGATCATAGAGAAGTTTCTAGTATTACATGAGCTATATCAAGATGATTATAATAAACCAACAGCATGGATTAAGACACATACTGGTTTTGCATGCCCTATGATCGGATCAATCGTACTCCCTTTATAGATAGGACCTAAAACGTCGGATGTAACATTTTAAATTATTCCACAATCCAACCAATTTTGTTTGCGGCTAGGCTACCCTTGGCTTTGCTCAATGAAAGTGGTTGCATCAGTTGTTCACAAGTGTTTGAAGTTTCCACATGGCAATGAGATATTTACCATACACCATAGTGTCTTTAATCCCTTATCATCTAAAGGTAACTTTTCATTATAATCCTTTTGTCCTGAACCCATGGAACCCATCACACCTCGAAAGGACTTCTTTTTCATAGTTTACCAAAAATTCAAAGCCAAAAAGATAGTTGAATTGTCTCTTTGTAATCCATCCCCGTCTACTTCCACACCTCCCGTCATAGATGAAACCATGCTTCAACCTAAATCTAACATTGAGAAAACCATACAACCTCATGAACAACCATCCCTAGACACTTCCCCACCATCGTTTAAACGACCAAGGGAAAATGAACAAACTCATGTCATGCCTCCTCATATTAAACAATTGTATAAAGTAAAAGAGAAAGTGGTTGATCCATCCTCTTCGGTTTCTTCTGTTCTTCCCTCTTTGGAAGTAGAAGACCCTATGATGCCTCAATCTACTCTTACACCTCACCAACTCCAAAAAATAATTAAATGAAATTGTAGTTCTAGGGAATGTAGGCATCGTCATCATCTCCTTGCTCGTCAATCTCACATGGAAGAAAATAAAGAAAATCAACCTCTACCTTTGACATAAGTAAAATATGACCACTCTCCTTCTCCTAGGCTACCACAACATAGTCTAGTGCAAAAATCCCAACAAAATGAACCAATTCAACAACCTCATCTTTTGATACATCCATCCTTAGAAACCACCCTTCATCCTCCCATTGCCATTAATCTTGATGATGATGATGATGATGATGCGACAACAACAAAAATAGATGAAGAAGTGCATAATGATTTAAACTTTTTATTTTCATCTACAATGAGCCTAAACAATAAATCCTCTCCACCAAGTGAAGAACCTAGTATGACTCCTAGTTTGGTACTTGCATTTCCTCCTTTCGACAGTCAACCACCCTTGCATTACACTGAACATGATTGGGAGGCAGATGACTTGTAAGATAGTTGACTTGCATTCACCTAACTAGCCTTTTTTATTTTATCTTTTATTTTTCCCTTTTGTTTTTCCTTTTGTGTGTATCATGTTCCCTCTCTTCATACACTTCTTCTATTTGTACCTCTATTCTTCTATATATCGTACATTATCTTTTTTACTTTTGATTTTTGTTCTCCTTTTGGGGATGACGCAAAGCGTAGAGATTCCCTATGTCTCTTCTATGTTGACCCAAAAGGTCCTTGTCTTTTTCACTTTTGTTTTGTGTTCTCCTTTTGGGGATGATGCAAAGAATAGAGACACCCTATGTCTCTTCCATCTTGACCCAAAAGGTCCTAGTATTTTTTACTTTTTTTTGTGTCCTTTTGGGGTTGATGCAAGGCATCGATACTGAAATGTCTATTTCATGTTGACCCAAAAGATTTTTCTTTTTTCTTTTTCCTTTTGTTTTCTTTGTTTCCAATTTGTATTTTCCTTGGGATCACGATGCAAAAGTGTTGAGACCAAGAATGTTCTCCCATATTGACCCAAAATGGACTTTTACTTTATGCTCCTTGAAGTCATTCTGCCCATGTGCTTAAATGATGATACTGAGTTCTTTCATAAATGAAGTGCCTGCAACAATTAAACATATTGGACCCCAAACCATATCCCTTATGTGTTTGGTGTTGTTTCTTTTCTTGGGGGCAACTCCCTTTCCTTTGCTTTTCCTTGACATGACGCAACCTCACTTTGAAACATATGACTTGGCATAGGGCTTTTAAAGTTGGCTCTCATGTATTTTTTTCATGCTTTTCTTTCCTTCTCTACTTTAAAGTAATTGCTCACAAAACAATGTGTGGAAATTCCTTTAAAGTGGGGGGCATACATTACCATTATTTCATTTGAATTCTTGGTTCCTAGTGTAGCCTTCTCATTTATATGATGCATTTGTCACTTTCTGGATGACATTGGATGTGATTTCCTTCATAAGTGTGATCTATCTCAGCATATTACATTCCTCTTAGTGGTCTGATGTGACGCACTGCATCCCCTAAGTTGTGAATATACTATTCTTGGATTGGTCCTCCCTTGGAGACACTAGACACAATGTTCCCTAAGTGACTGAACTTGCATGAACTAAACAAGACTCCTTCAAACATTTTACACTTAACATATATAATTTTTTTCACTTTACATTTTTGCATTTTATATTTCTACATCTTTTGCCACCTTGCATAATGCAACTTGCATGCCTATGGTACCTTTCTTTTTTTTTATGACATTTTTCTTTGTGGTGCCTTGTTAAAGTTATCAGGAGGCATAACTTTAATATGGTTAAGCAGGAAGCCCAACTAGCAGTGTGACTTTTCCCCATAGCCACCTTTGTGTTCGTGAGTGCATACCAACTAGCATTTTTATCTTACCTTTCTGGGCTTTCTCACCCAGTGAACAACTGGAAGTTTTGTGGCCCTAGAGTGAGTGCAATTGGGCTTTCTCACCTGGCAGATCATTATGGCTTATGTCACCCCAAAGTGAGTACACATTGTCTTTTTCAAAAAATTAGCCTAGATCTAATCGACAACTAGTTGGATTGGTGATCGAAGCTTCATTCAATTCTTTCAATTCAACACTTGTGTGTTCCTTTGTTCTTATGCTTAGTATGCCATGGGATATTCATCCTGGGGGCTTAATCATCCCTCTTGATTGTTGTCATTCCATCTTGCTAACGTAAGTGAATTTGAACCCTTGTCTTGATGTTCATGGCTACTTTAGTGTGAGTTTGAAGCGATTTCATCCTCTCACGAAAGTGGGGGCTAAATGTGCCATAGAAAAATGGTCCCTTGTCATTTTCATGGCCTTTTAAGTCTTGTTTCATGGTGTTTGATAAA
>VDFB02280478.1:0-26992 GCA_007258455.2 Sequoia sempervirens | reverse complement strand
TTCCTTTGTACCATGGAAGTTTCTCATCATAACCCTATTGATGCAGATATATCACTAGGTCTGACAACTTTACAAAAATTTGAAACACATGACACATTTCATTAGTTAATATTGTGATTGATGCCAAAGATTTCAAATGAATTGAAGTTTCATAAAGTGCATCATTTCATTAGTTGATAATAAGGATAGCCAAATATATAAATTGAATCTAAGTTCCATTAAGTGCATTATCTTGTCAAACCAACATAAATAGGTGGAAGAAGGAAAGAATGTAAAAGTAAAGCTATTTTTAATTTTTAAACCATCACAACATACTAGTGACCAAAATATGAGATAAGGCAACAAATATAATAGAGACATCACATGAGTCCCATTTTTATGTCCTTTCCTTGCTCTGAAGTATCAGACAAATGGATGCCTACATATGTTCCCACCAAAAAACCCTAGAAATAAACTCCCATCTAATAACAAAGACACATACATTGCTTGCTTTTGATTGGCCACTAGGTTTCTTCCTTCACATATGTAAATAGAAAAAGCCAAAACCCCAAAAAAATATGATCTTCTAATCAGGAAAAAAGGAAAACCTATAAAAATTTGAATTGAAAATCACAATGCTACAAACCATAAGAAAAGGCTTTTATTTCTCTACTAGGATAGTTTTCGGAAAAAAGATCACATGAAGTGTGGAAGAGTGTCTGGACCAAATTTTACACATGTATGAGGTGTGCTCAACAACATTGAAGATCTACAAGCTTTATCTATGTAATCTAGTAGGACCTGGTATTCTACTTGCAAAGTTGATGCTCTGTTAATTGTATTGGGGATTGGTGTCTCTAGTAGGTTGGGGCCTACAATTACATTAGTGGAATTGTGTCTTTGATGGGTAGTTTACTACTTCATATTGTAAAATTCAATTGTTATATTATTGCTTTGTGAGCTTGGATTTGGATAGTACATCTAAGCAGTTATTCTTAGGTCATGGTTTTTCCCATATTGGGTTTCCATGTATATCTAGTGTTTAATTATCTGAATGTGTGTTCATTTAAATTGATTAGTAGTAGTGAAGATTCAAATTATATGATCTGATATTTGTGTTGAAGTTAAGAGTTTTAAATTGATTTAATCTACGGATTCACCCCTCCTCTCGATAGATTGTGTTCCCTTCATCAACAAAAGTCTTAGGTTCTATTCTTGACAGGAAAGAGAAATTTACCTATTCATTTATTCTTACAAATATTCTTCTAGTCTTCACTCCCACATTCTTATCACTAATTACCTAATCTTCTAAGTGATTCTTTTGAACATACATGGTAGGATTCATGGTGACTTTCTCTTATGCTTCTTTATTTTCTTCAATTTCTTCTTCTTCTTCTTCTACGTAGGAAGGTTCATCTAACCAATAGTCTTATTTCCCATGTGCGGTTTTATGTGACTCTTCATCAACCCTAATATTTTCACTCTCAACTATCTTCCTTAGTATTTTATTATAGCACTTGATTCTACCATTCATTTCATTTTAAACCATTGAGTTGGAAATATTGAACCCACTATCAAAATATTATGATTTTTGTTTTAAGAATTTAGCCCATGTCATCCTAGAGAAATCATCAATGAGCAACATAAAATACCTTTCCCCTTGGGGACTCTTTGTCCTGGTAGGCCTAGAAAAATCACAATGAATCAATTATAGTGTCCTTATAGAAGAATACTCCTTGGTCTTGAATTTTATCCTCGTCTTCTTCCCAATCTAGCACTCTTTACACAAGGTTCTTGCAAGCTTGATAGTCTCTGGCATATCTCTTATTGCTTGCATGGAGCTAGTCTTCACAAGGTTATCAAAGTTAATGTGTTCCACCCTATTCTGCCATAGCTAGCATTCGTTTATCTATCCTAGAATATATCTTCTTCCATTAACACCCTTTAGGTTGTACAAGTTGTTTTTTGTCCTAGATCCTTTTGGCAGTAAACTACCATAGTTTTCTCTTCTGATTTCATGCCCTTGATCATGAAATACAAGATTGTACGCTTTGTTGCACTTCTGAATTACATTGAGAATATTGTACTTGAAACATTCAACATAAAGAAAATCTTTCTATCAATACTTAAGGTTCCCTTTCCAAAAATCTTTGTAGATGAATTGTCTCCAAACTTGACTAATGCACCATTAAACCTAACACGATTGATGAATTTTCTTTTGTCCCCTATAATGTGACTTGAACATCCACTTTCTATTACCCAAATATTTATATAACCTTAAGCATGAAATGTTGTTTGGACAACCATTGGGTTTTCAACCTCATTTTTTGTGCCATTTTCCTTGACTTACTCAATAAAATCTACCTTCTAATTTTTATTTTTTTCTAATCTATTGCAATATTTTTCTATATGTCCAACATTGTTGCAAATTTGGCATATCACATTGACATCCACCAGTGAAGCTATAGAGTTTCATCCTTACAAAATTTATTTTATTCATTTCAAATTTGTAACCCGTAGCCTTATGTCCATGCTTATTGTAGATGAAACAATAACCAAAAAATGCATGATTGAACCTATTTTTGGAGAAACTTCTTGCTTGAAAATATCTTCCTTGAGGTCTTATTAGAATGAGATCTACTTCTTTTAGATTTCTAGACTTTGCTTTCTCTAATTCCTTTTTGAGTAAAAGGATTCCTTTCTCAAGATTTGTGCATTCATTTTTATTAGCTTCAATTAGGGTTTTTGTTCTTTGTTTTATTTCCTTGCACATTCTAGGTCTTCAAGAGCATAAATAATTTCCCCTTCAAAATCAACTTCATCTTCTTCTTTATCCATTCTCTTGTTTGAACCATCAAAGATCACTATAGCTATGAATAAGGATTCTCTTTTATCATCATCTGATGTATAGTGATCTACTACTTCTGAGGAGTTGTAGTCTTCTTTGGAAAGAAGGTTCCTCTTGAAGTTATTCCTTTTGAAACCATTGCTAATATTTTTATTTTCTCCAAAGGATATTTAGATACATAATGACTGATTCTTCCACATTTAAAACATTTGAAAGCTAGTTTACCTTTATACTTGCCTAATCCCTTCTTCAATTTTCTCACAAAGTTTGCTTCTTCTTCCTTAGATTCACTATGTGAACTAGATGTTCCTTCTTTCTTTATAGATTTGAAAGCAGCTTCTCTTTTGTGTGTACCTTGAACTTCATTTCTCATCTCATAGGTAGTGAGAGATCAAAATAAATCTTCCATGGTAAGTTTTTCCAAATCTTTGGATTCTTCAATGGATGACACCTTTGAATCAAATTGGTGATGGAGAGTTGTCAAAACTTTCTTCACAACCACTGAATCAGTTATTTCTTTACCTAGAGTCCTAATGTTTCATTTGTTGCTTCATCTACTCATAGCAAATAGCTAGCAATTTTTTCTTGTTCTTTCATCCTTAGATTCTCAAACATTGTTTTATAGGATTTTTATTTTTCTTGCTTTACACTATCATTTCCTTCATAGATATTTTTGAGTGTTTTTGGATGTCTCCTTGGTTGTCTTGCATTGCACTAATTTCACAAACTTAGAATTTGTTAAACCACTCAAGATGACATTCTTTGATTTGAAATTGTTCTCATGGGCCTTCTTTGTATTAGCATTTGTAATAGAATGAGAAATTTTAGTATAATCATCCTTTGTAGCTCTCAAGACATTATACCCTAGTGAGGTGAGATAGGCTTTCATCCTCACACTCTAGAAGGACTCTTTCTGATCCATGTGTTCTAATCCAAGATCTACCTTCAATTCTTAGGTTGCACCAAGGACCTCACAACTCTGATACCAATTGTTAGAACACAATGATAATATAAGAGGGGGGTGAACCAATATAATTTCCTACAAACTATCTAGTTCAAATTTATCAATCAAATCCTCTTAATAGGTCTTAAATAGATAAAGTAACAAATGCAATTCAAAGGAACAAGAACACAACCATAACACCAAATTTATGTGGAAAACCCTACAAGGGAAAAACCATGATGAGAAAGTTTCTTGGAGCTACTATCCAGATCCAACCTCACAAATAAAACAAGATTTACAACAATTTTTATGTGCTACAAACTAAATGGAGTTACAACTCCCTAAAACATAGTTTTATGGCGTCAACCAAATGAAGTCTACAACTCCCTACAAATTAGAACACTTACAGAAAGAGGCTACAAACACATTAGAATATACTTGAAAAAATCAACTAATCAATCATCACCACAACTTTCTTCACAGTAACATATATCCTCATCACCTCTGCTCAATAACCTCTACTACCTCCATTTCACTAATTTCGACATACTTCCTCACACATGTACTCACACATACATCTTCACACATTATATTCACTAACCACACACTTTGCAACAAACATGATCTTCTATTTATATCCTCCACAAGCTTCAAAAGGTTTCTCCTCGTTGGCCAATATGAAATGTGTAAACATGGAACATGCAATAGCCACAACAAGTTGACTTCAAAACATCCACGATACAAGTGGGAATCAAATGACATCCAAACCAAGAGATAATAAGGACCTATTTTACCTTAGCACACACCTCCATGTTGGCACACATTTTAAATACTTGGCACAAACATCTTAAAATTCTAATTTGGCTTTGCAAACACTTAACCTTCCATGCATTAATTCAAGACCATAATTGGTACTAAAGAGACTAGATAACATCATGCAGATCACCTTACAATAGTTATATGATATTATATGATGACAAATAGGGAAGTCTTCAAACTAACCAAATACAAATTCACAAGCTTTTATGCTCCAAACCCTCTAGGGTGATCCTTCTCAAACTTCATTATTCTAGCTTATAGGTGTGCAAACTACGTTTTCCTTTCACAACATTCAATAGACTATGCAAAGCCACAAACAAAATACCATTTCAGGAACCCATTAGGGAACTTTTAAACATATCACAAAATCACATGCACTCACTTTGAAACAATACCACATAAACTAACCTTGAACGCTGGAAAAGGGCTCCAATTAGCCCACTTTTACAAAGGAACTCCTCTTCAAACTTACTTCCAACACAATATTCCAACAAAATCATAAATTTTATTACAACTATCATCAGTTTTGACTAACCAAAAAAATATTATTTACCTTAAAATTCTCTACAAATAAAATAATTAAGAAATGAAAAGGAAAAGGAAAAACGAAAACAAAAACCTTAGTAGAACAGTTTAGTTTTCCAACTTGCAGAAATTTCAACACAAAGAATCGACCAACGACTACCTTAGTCCTGTTATTCCTATTGACAGGCATTTTTTTGGAAGGGTTAAGCTTGGATTTAATAGTTTTAAATTAGGTTTGAATAATACTTTAACAGATACCTACATCTAGAACTGTTGAACATCTAGAACTGTTGAAGTTTGTTTTGGCTTTTAGTAGTTTAGTAGTTTACAGGTGCCTATACAAATTCTGTTATTTTTTTCCTGGTCCGCCCAGAAGTCAAACTTGCAGGTAAACTTATAATCTATATTCAATATCAGTATTGACACGTGATTCAAAATTAAAATATTTCAACTTGTACATTTGATTTCACTGTCAACAGAGGATTTTTTTTCATATTCTTAAAATTTTGCTTAGTTAATGTTCACCTATGTAAAAACAGAAGTAAACAAGGGCTGCGTGCAGTTACAGTCTCTGTCAAATGCAAAAAGTATGCTAAACAATAATAGAAATTGAGTTGATTTATTTGAGGCGTTTGCCAACATTGATGATCAGCAGTTGCAATGTCCACTTGACAAACAAACCAAAAGAAAACATAAATGTCAGTTTCCCAAAAAAAAAAACGAAGTACGGATCTCAGACACTCCGAAAACACATTGGATAATAATGACCAGTAAAATTCCACACCACAATAATTAATATTTGTAAATGTAAAAATGATATATCTTCAGAAATAATGCATTACCATAACAAAGTAAATGCATCTTTCCTTCTAAGTAACAACAAATTTTTTGAGTCTATAAATTTGTAAAAGCAAAAGCAAGCAAATTTTTAAACAAGTGTCAAAAACAATGAAAATTTTGCAATCCTATGGCATCTATTGATTTCATTAAACAAACATGTTTTTACATTGGAAAATGAATCAAAACTATGTTGGACACATGAGACTTGATCTGAAAACAAATTAATACAACTAAATTCAATCTAAACGAATTCAAAAAATAAGCAAAATATGTGTATAAATGAATTGGTTCCAAGAATTTAAACCTAGACTAGAGGTGGTGGATCGAAACCTATGAGAAAATATGAAAAATTATATACTTTATAGATCTTTCCCTGGATTATAAGTCTATTGCACAATCTTTGATTTTATTCATATTTTTTGCATGTGCCTCAAGATGTACCATTCAGTTAATTGCTTTGTCCTACCTTTAGAAATTGAAATACAATACAATTTTGGAAGGATTTCATGGGCTTTCATAGGTCTATGGATGACATTACCCCTAATACTTGGGTCGGTCTACAAAGATAGAAAAATTATATTTGGGAGATGGAATTTTGTTGTATCTAAGCCCTTACCTTCAATTATTAATCTATGCTTAAGGACTTAGGACCATGATACTAATCTATGCTCAAGGAGAAAATAAATTGCAACAAAATTGAATATCTGTAAGAATCTTGGATTGGCCTTGACTTAGTACCTGAGCAAGCATGAAAGATAGATGAGACCTAAGAAATGGTCAAGATTCTCCAAGAAGCTTCTCTTCATTTGACTAGCATTGTCTTCTTCAAATTTTATGATTCTATTTTTCCCATTTATAAAACTATAGTAATGGGTCCTTTTTATAGTTTGAGCAATTCAATGGAAGCATGAAAATGCTACCACTCTTGACCAAGATTATTGAGTAGTAGAGGGTATTAAAATTTGAGAGAGCTTGAAGCATGGAAAACAAGACTGTGAAATCACTACTAGTTGTAGTCTTTCAAGGCCTTGAAGAAGGATGTTTTATTTTTCAAAAAATATTATGAAAATGGTATTAAAAAGTGATGGTAACTAGTTTTCATCACTATGCATGGTTTTTTGACATTATAGATTATAATATTCACTCTCCAAGCAAACTATTTAAAATTAGTTGTCTTTGAATAAATACAAAGACTGCATCAATGCTAACTATTTAAAACTAGTTTTAAATTACTAATAGACCTTGCCAAAAAAAAATTGCAAACTAGAAATTGAAATATCAAATATTGCAATTCAAGATACTATATTATTAATAATACAACATTTTCTTCTCCATCCACTAGAATTATTTGTTCCTCTTGCTTCTAGCTCTCCAAAATGTTAATAATCTCTATCACAAAATAATTTCAACTAGGTAAAAAGAAGATTAACATGCTACGTGATGGTATTACTGAAATGAAGGGAAGAGTAACATCATTGTTCTTCCATTGAAGTTCTAAATCTATTAAAAATAAATAGAGAAACAAACACCATTGTAGATAAGATGTAAAAATATAAAGTTGAAATGTAAAGGATGAAACAACAACAAGAAAACTAAGAGATGCCAGCTATATAAAAAATTAAAACCCTGGTTGTCATCACTACTCTATATTTTCCTATTCAAAAGCCTTCAATAACTATAAGAAAATAAAACAAACAAGCATTTACTTGCTACCTTTAAGCATGCCACTCCCACAATTTTTACTAGGAACATATGCAAAACAAAAATAAGCCATTTAAGTTCTTAAAATTTCAAACCCAAACATAGCCCTAGCTAGAACACACATGTGCTCTAACTATGGCTTAAGAAAACCATACCAAACTCATTAATGCTATGATCCAAAATAGCCATAGCCAAAAGAATTTTGAAGAAATATAAAATAAAAACTATTAAATAGATAAACATTAGGAAATTATTTTAATTTTTTGGCCTAGCACATTTCCCAGCAATTCCTAATATGCACATTGATCACTCAAAGACATTAATTCTCTATCAGCATTTTTTTGTAGGATTCTAGTTACTCGGATGCCAACAAAGTGACCAACAAAGTGCACTAGATGATTTTGATTTGATTCATAATAATGGCATTTAAAATTCCACACAACATTAATGAATATTTTTATTAATCTATCAATGATATGTCTTTAGAAATAATGCATTCCCATACTAGATTAAATCTACTTTTCCTTTTAAGTAGTGGAAAATTTTCCTAAGCCAGGCTATAAATTTATTAAAGCAATAGTAAAGAATTTTTTAAGCAGATGCCAAAAAAAACTAATTTGAATCTAAATAAATGAAGAAAATAAATGGGATATCTCTATAAATGAATAATTGGTTCCAAGAAGAACTTAAACCTAGACCAGAGGTAGTGGATCATAACTTTATCTCAAATCTAAAAGGTGACATGTTTATATATCTTTTATTGAAGGATAACCATGTTCCACAATATTCAATTTCATTCATATTTTTCATGGGCCTCAACATGTACCAGTTATTTGGTTTATGTTGCCTTATAAAAGTGAAATGCAATGCAAATTTGGAAGGATTTCATGGGTTCCATAGGTCTACAATTAAATGCAATGCCAAATATTTAAAATGAATCAAGTTTCATAAAGTGCACTATCTTGTCAAACCATATTGAATAGGGGGTCGAATATGCATTAATTCATCAGATAATTTAATAGCTAGTGAACACAAAATAGACCATAGATACTAAAAAATTAATAGAACTGCCAAGAGAATTACATAGTTTGTAGCTTTCCTTTGTACCATGGAAGTTTCTCATCATAACCCTATTGATGCAAATATATCACTAAGTCTGACAACTTTACAAAAAATTGAAACACATGACACATTTCATCAAATGAATTGAAGTTTCATAAAGTGCATCATTTCATTAGTTGATATTGTGACAAATGCCAAATATATCAATTGAATCTAAGTTCCATTAACTGCATTATCTTGTGAAACCAACATAAATAGGGGTGGAAGAAAAAAAATAATGGTAAAAGTAAAGCTATTTTTTTATTTTTTAAACCACCACAACATAGTAGTGACCAAAATATGAGATAAGGCATCAAATACAATAGAGACATCACATGAGTCCCATTTTTATGTGCTTCTTTCCCTGCTCTGAAGCATGAAACAAATGGATACCTCCATATGTTGCCACCAAAGAACCCTAGAAATAGACTCCCAACCAATAATAAAGACACATACATTGCTTGCTTTTGATTGGCCGCCATATTTTTTCCTTCACATATGTAAATAGAAAAATCCAAAACCCCCAAAAAAAATGATCTTCCAATCAAGAAAAATGGAAAACCTATAAAAATTTCAATTGAAAATCACAATGCTACAAACCATAAGAAAAGGATTTTATTTCTCAACTGGGATAGTATTCGGGAAAAAGATCATATGAAGTGTGGAAGATTGTCTGAACCAAATTTGACACATGTATGAGTTGTGTTCAACTACATTGAAGATCTACAAGCTTTATTTGTGTAATCTAGTAGGATTGGTATTCTACTTGAAAAGTTGGTGCTCAGTTAATTGTACTAGGGATTGGTGTCTGCAGTAGGTTGGGGCCTACAAATACATTAGTGGATTGGTTTCTTTGATAGGTAGTTGCCTACTTCATATTGTAAAATTAAATTGTTATATTCTTGCTTTGTGAGGTTGGATTTGGATAGTACATCTAAGCAGTTATTCTTAAGTCATGGTTTTTCCCATCTTGGGTTTCCATGTATATCTAGTGTTTAATTATCTGAATGTGTGTTCATTTAAATTGATTATTAGTATTGAAGATTCAAGTTATATGATATAATATTTGTGTTGAAGTTAAGAGTTTTAAATTGATTTGATCTACCGATTCACCCCTCCTCTTGATAGATTGTGTTCCCTTCATCAACAAAAGTATTAGGCTCTATTCTTGACAGTAAAGAGAAATTTACCTATTCATTTATTCTTACAAATATTTTTCTAGTCTTCACTCCCACATTCTTATCACTAATTATATAATCTTCTAAGTGATTCTTTTGAACATACTTGGTAGGATCCATGGTGATTTTCCCTTATGCTTCTTCATTTTCTTCAATGTCTTCTTCTTCTTCTTCTTTTGAGTAGGCATGTTCATCTGACCAATAGTCTTCTTGCTCATGTGTGAGTTTATGTGACTCTTCATCAACCCTAAGATTTTCACTCTCAACTATGTTCCTTAGTATTTTATTATAGCACTTGTAGGATTTGTTGATATTTGAGTATCTAAGAAAGCTTCCTTCAGAAATTCTTGAGTCAAATTTCCTAAAACAATCTGGGCGTGTGCATGAAGTTGGGTACCAATTTTTTGGCCATTTCTAAATTTATTTTTAAAAACGCACTCGTGTTATAACGTGAGCACATTATTTCACATTAAAAACAAAGAAAAAAGTGAAATTATTTTCCTTGGAATACCAACCCAAAGGCTTGGAGGGCATTCCCAACAAGGCCAAAGACGTGTTTTTGCAAATTCTACAATTTTTCACATAATCGGGTCCATGCTCACCATCAAGATTGCATCTAGTTCAATATTGACAAAATCAAAAACATGGGTAATGTTATGTTCTCTCTTAGCTATCCAACGATTAATTTTTTTCACTTTTCGACAATGTTAAGCCTTTCATCCATAATTTCTTTTGTTTGTATGTCTATTTTTGCCAAAAAGTAGTGTTTAGTGTTTTATTTGTTATAAATTAACTGTTTATCAAAATTTAAATAAATTATATTTTTATAAACTAGATCCATTCTACAAATTAAAAAAAGAAAACAAAAAAAAATCAATTATTTTCAAAAATATGTAGTGGAGCACGGCCAAAATTATGCTTCTTCGTAGTGCCCACTTAGAAAATTAGTAAAAAATCAAATATTTATTGAAAAATTATCGAAAAATCGTGCACCTAACTAGATGCTATTAGCTAACTTCTCAATATAGCGATTTTAAATACTATACAAAGTTCACCGTGCTCAGGTCATACAAGAGTTGCTATGTTATGTTTTTCTGACAAAAATAACACCAATTCTCTGTACATCCCTCTTTTGAGCCCCTTAATCTCAAATCCATTTTAAAAATAAATTAATAGTTTAGAAAGTAGACTCAGAGTACTTCGGTCCTTTTTTTAATTCCATCTCAAAATTTTGAGTGTAACTATCCTCAATTTCACATCCAAGGTTAGCATTTCTTGATTTCAGAAAAAAAGTGGCCACTTAAGCCCCCCTTTTGGGAACCATCTTGGTGCACTTACCCTTCTTCATCTCTTTTAATGTAGCATCTGCTTCCAAAAATTTTGAAGTACTCAAGACAAATGTTGATATTCCATGCCATAGCTCATAAGGATCTTGGTACTTTTCATAATCCTTATTTTCCTTATGCTAATAATATAGACAATAGTATGGACTACTTCATTCCAATATGCATTAGACAAATTGGCTTCATTCAACATTGTCCTAACCATCTCCTTAATAGTTCTATTCTTCCTTTCCACTACTTCCACTACTTTATTTTACTAAGGAGTTCTAGCAGTAGATAGATGCCTCTTTATTCCATGTTCTCCACAAAATTTCTCAAATTTATTTGATTTGAATTCACCACCTCTATCAAATCTTAAACACTTGATTCTACCATTCATTTCATTTTAAACCATTGACCTGAAAATCTTGAACCTATTATCAAATTATTATGATTATTGTTTTAAGAATTTAGCTCATGTCATCCAAGAGAAATCATCAATGAGAAACATAAAAAGCCTTTCACCTTGGAGACTCTTTGTCTTGGTAGGCCTAGACAAATTAGAATGAATTAATTCTAGTGGCCTTATAGAAGAATACTCCTTGGTATTGAATCTTATCCTCATCTTCTTCCCAATCTAGCACTCTTTACACAAGGTTCTTGCAAGCTTGATAATATTTGGCATATCTCTTACTACTTACACAGAGCCAATCTTCACAAGGTTATCAAAGTTAATGTGTTCCATCCTCTTCTACCATAGCTAGCATTCATTTGTCTATCCTAGAATAAATATTCTTCCATTAACACCCTTTAGGTTGTACAAGTTGTTTTTTGTCCTAGATCCTTTCGCCACTAAATTACCAGAGTTTTCCTTCTAATTTCACGCCCTTGATCATGAAATACAAGATTGTACCTTTTGTTGCACATATGAATTACATTGAGAAGAGTGTGCTTGATATTTTCAACATAAAGAACATCTTTCCATCAATACTTATGGTGCCCTTTCCATAAATATTTTTAGATGAATTGCCTCCAAACTTGACTAATTTGCCATTAAACTTAACATGATTGATGAATTTTCTTTTGTCACCTATCATGCGACCTAAACATCCACTTTTTATTACCCAAATATTTATTTAACCTTAAGCATGAAATGTTGTTTGGAAAATTGTTAGGTTTTCAACCTCATTATTTGTGTCATTTTCCTTGACTTACTCAATAAAATTTACCTTCTAAATTTTTTATTTTTCTAATCTACTACAATATTTTTTTGCATGTCCAACATTTTTGTAAATTTGGCATATCACATTGACATCCACAAGTGAATCCATAGAGTTTTGTCCGTACAAAATTTCTTTTATTCATTTTAGATTTGTAGCCCATAGCCTTATGACCATCTTATTGCAGATGAAACAATAACCAAAAAATGCATGATTGAACCTATTTTTGGAGAAACTTCTTGCTTGGAAATATCTTCCTTGAGGTTTGATTAGAATGAGATCTATTTCTTTCATATTTCTAGACTTTTCTTTCTTGAATTCCTTTTTTCAAGTAAAAGGATTCCTTTCTCAATATTTGTGCATTCATTTTTATTAGCTTCAATTAGGGATTTTTGTTCTTTGTTCTCTTTCCTTGCACATTCTAGGTCTTCAAGAGCATAAATAAGTTCATCTTTAAAACCAGCTTCACCTTCTTCTTCATCCATTATCTGGTTTGAACCATCAGAGATCACTATAGTCATGAATAGTAATTCTCTTCTATCATCATCTAATGAATAGTGATCTACTTCTTCTGAGGAGTTGTAGTCTTCTTTGGAAAGAAGGTTCCTCTTGAAGTTATTCCTTTTGAAACCATTGCTATTGTTTTCATTTCCTCCAAAGGATATTTAGATGCATAATGACTAATTCTTCCACATTTAAAACATTTGAAAGCTAGTTTACCTTTATACTTGCCTAATCCCTTCTTTAGTTTTCTCACAAAGTTTGCTTCTTCTTCCTCATATTCACTATGTGAACTAGATGTTCCTTCTTTCTTCATAGACTTGAAAGCCACTTCTCTTTTGTGTCTACCTTGAACTTCATTTCTCATCTCATAGGTAGTGAGAGATCAAAATAAATCTTCCATGGTAAGTTTTGTCAAATCTTTGGATTCTTTAATGGATGAAACCTCTAAATCAAATTGGTGAGGGAGAGTAATCAAAACTCTCTTCACAACCATTGAACCAGTTATTTCTTTACCTAGTCCTATTGTTCCATTGATTGCTTCATCTACTTAGAGCAAATAGCTAGCAATGTTTTCCTATTCTTTCATCCTTATATTCTCAAACATTATTTTATAGGATTTAATTTTTTCTTTCTTTACACTATCATTTCCTTCATAGATATTTTTGAGTTTTTTTGGATATCTCCTTGGTTGTCCTGCACTATACTACTTTCACAAACTTAGAATTTTTTAAACCACTCAAGATGGAATTCTTTGATTTGGAATTGTTCTCATGCACCTTCTTTGCATTAGCATTTGTAATAGAATGAGCAAGTTTAGTATAATCATCCTTTGTAGCTCTCAAGACATTATACCCTAGTGAGGTGAGATAGACTTTCATCCTCACACTCTAGAAGGACTTTTTTTGAGCCATGTGTTCTATTCCAAGATCTACCTTCAATTGTTAGGTTGCACCAAGGAACTCAACTATGATACCAATTGTTAGAACACAATGATAAACTAAGAGGGAGGTGAATCAATATTTCCTATAAATTATCTAGTTCAAATTTATCGATCAAAGCCTCTTAATAGGTCTTAAACAAATAAAGTAACAAATGCAATTCAAAGGCACAAGAACACAACCATAACACCAAATTTATGTGGAAAACCCTACAATGGAAAAACCATGATAAGCAAGTTGCTTGGAGCTACTATCCAAATCCAACATCACAAATAAAACAAGATTTAAAACAATTTTTGTGTGGTATAGCCCAAATGAAGTTACAACTCCTTTGATCATTTTAAATCTATGATCATGGCCTCTATCCAATTTGGAAAATCTATCAATCATCCCTCTAATGTGTCTGAAAACTCAATTTATCACCAAAACTTTGATCCCAAATACTTCTCTCACTTTACTCATACCTCAAAACCCTTAATATCATAATACAAAAATCACCATTCTCTTAATTTCTAGGGCTTCATGCCCACACCATCAAATGAGCACCTATGCACACAAAGAACACCTGTAAACCTAAACCTACTTATTTAGGCCCATTCCACTAATATGTAGCCTAAACAATAGGTGGAATGGCCATTATTGTATTTTAAAACCTCAAACCCTTAAAATCTAAAATTGCATAGGTAGTTTCAAAAAATTGAACCAAACTTCCCTCAAATCCTATATCAGAACCTCAAACTAAGTGAAAATTGAAGTTAAAACATGTCTTCATTCAATATAGGTCACCTTAGATCAAAATTTTGTAGTACGGGTCTGTACAATGCCCTGCAATCATAGTTTATCATGAAAAATACAAAAAAATGCAAGGAAAAATAGAGTATTCTTATTATGCCAACTTCAAGATTACTTCACCAACCCTTACATCGAACGTTTCATAATATTTTAAAAAAATTCCCACCAAAACAAACCACCTAAACTACTTCCAACGACCATTTAAACCTCCTAACTATTGGTATCCCCTTAACTTGTCTTTTGCAACTTTGCAACTTTTGAAAATGACAATATCAACATGTTTTACAATATTTTGCAACTTGAACCTCCTAAGAACCTAATGACTACTAATGGACTTGTTACATCATCAAATGGTATATATGACCTTATTTAATGTAAAATGACTCAAAACATGACAAAACTCATTAAACCGCATAAAACCAAACTTTCTCAATTGGTGCCCCTGCACCATACACCCAACCAAAAGAAGTTCCCAAGTCCCCTTGAGGACTGTATGTCATCAATCCATGTTGCCTCTGATCATACCATGACCACCAATCTGCATATCCACTTTGTGACTCTTTCCAATGAGTCAAGTATTGGAAACTTGTTCCATCTTTGCCCTCTAATTGATTTCTCCTATGAAAGTGTTGTCCTCCTTTGAATGGATGTTGCCTCACAGTATTTTGTAATGGTTTCCATCCTGATATCACTCCTACAAACACCTCTTTTCCATTCTTACCTTGGACTACTATCCTCTCAACCTTTGTTGTATGCTCAAACTAATTCCTTCGCTCTTGTCTATCACCTTGTTTCACTCCAACTTTTGCACTCATTACTGCCCTCAGGTCTTCTGCCCTCAAGACCTCTTTCTGATCAGTATTACTAACATTTTTTCTGAAAGCATAAGACTACCCATTGACCTCTTTTGTTTCCATAGGACAAAATACTGTCCCAACCACAATTCCATCGTGCCCTTTAAACTCATTTTTAGTCTTTTCAAGGAATTCATCCTTAACCTTCTCTATCTCTATGTTGGTCACCACTCTCTCACCTTATTTTCCACCTTCCATCACTATACCAACCTTCAAATTTACTGTTCTATCAACTGCAACCTTTGCAATGGCTGCACACACCTTTCTTCTCGCATCCTCTACATACTCTTTCTTTCCCATCATGATCACCTAAGTTGCCTTGCCATTCTCCTTCACATCCTCAACCAATGGATTCAAAGTAAACACATTCCCATCCTTCTCAATGTGATAGGTGTTTTGTCTTCCATCATACACGGCATGTCTATCATATGCCATGGTCTTCCAAGCAATAGATGACAAAAACTCATAGGTTGAACATCACAAAGTACCTTATCTTTGTACCCTCCAATCTGAAACTCAACTAAAGCCTACTCATTAAATAGAAGTGATTGATCATCATTTAACCATGATACCTTATAGGGTGTTTCATGAGGAACTTTCACCAAATTTAACTTATCTACCATTTCACTTGATGCCATATTATTAGTGGAACCTGAATCTATCACTACCTTGCATACTTTACATTTTCTCTTACATGTGGTTCTGAATAGTGCTCTCCTTTGCATTGGTTCCTTCTCTTTGGATTCCTTCAACAGTTGTCTTCTCAGCATCAAGGATTCACCAACTTCAGGTGCAACAACATGACTTGAAGAATTGACACTTTCTCCTTCATCTTCATGCAAAAATTGGACTCTCTTTTCACCTCTTCTTTCACTCCCGCTTGAAGTAGCACCACAATTTTCAGGGCACTTGTATGATGGATGACCAAAATTATTAAAATTGTAACACCTTACTGAGAACACATTATAACCTCCTCCTTGATCTATATATCTATCTCTAAAACTTGTTCTTCCACCTCTAAATCCACCTCTAAAATCAGTACTTTTCTCTTTACCTTTGCTTTCACCTTCTTGTTCTTCATTGGATTATTTTGATGTGGAAAAGGTTCCCCTTCCTCTATAAGTACTGCCCCTACCTCTAATTGATTTCTCTTGCTTCCTCTTGAGTTTTTATTCTTCATTAGCAACCAATTGAAAGCACTCTTCAACTGTTTTTGGTGCCATTAAACCCGTTTCATCCTAAATATTATACCTCAGACCATTAAGATACCTTGCTACTTCTTCTTCTTCATCTTCCTCATGCTTTGTCCTTATGCTTAGTCTATAGAATTCCTTGGTGTATGCTTGCACATCTAAGTCATTTTGCTTAAGGTTTTAAAGTTTTTTAAGCAATTGACTGTTGTAATCACTAGGAGGGAACTTACCACTAAGTTTTGTCTTCATTCTCTCCCAAGAAGTAATCTTGGTCTTCCCCTTTTTCTTCCTTTCATCTTGCACAAAGTTCCACCATAGAAAAGCATGCCCTTTCAACTTGTTCTTAGCCTTCTTCACCTTGTGATCTTCATCTACTTCTTCAATTTCAAAGTAGTTCTCAATGGCTCCAATCCAATCTAAGAGGTCTTCACCATCTAATTTACCTCCATACATAGAAAAATCCATTTTTCTATTTCCATCACCTTTCACAGCCTTCAAAAGCTTTACCATCCTCACATCCTCTAGATCCAACTCTTCCTCTTCACTAGAAGTTTCTTCCTCTTTAGAATCACTTTCATCCATGGTGACCCTAGCTTTAGACTTCAATGCAGAAATCTCCTTCTTCAAGGCTTCTAATTCTCTATCCTGGTTATCAATATTTCTAGCAACTATGCTTCATTTAGGAGGCATCTTGACTCCTCAAATTCCACCTTTTTTCCTTTACTAAAAATTTCAACCTTCTCCCTCAAGAGATCTACTTCCCTTGTTTTGATACCAATTGATGCCAAATAGGGAAGTCTTCAAACTAACCAAACACAAATTCACAAGATTTTATGCTCCAAACCCTATCTAGGGTGATCCTTCTCAAACTTCACTATTCTAGCTTGTAGGTGTGCGAACTAGGTTTTCCTTTCACAACTTTCAATAGACTAGTCAAAGCCACAAAAAAACTACCATTTCAGGAACCCATTAGGGGACTTTTAAACATATCAAAAAATCACATGCACTCACTTTGGAATAATACCACATAAACTGATCTTGAATGCTAAAAAAGGAATCTAATTAGCCCACTTTTACAAAGGGACTCCTCTTCAAACTTGTTGAAAACACAATATTCCTCCAAAATATCTTGGAATAGATGCCAAAACCATCAAATCTTCAAGTTTTACCACCAAGAGAGCCCTCCAAGTCACTTTTTTATCAAACCCTCATTTTAACCCTTTACTAGTAGGGTTTATTGAAAATCCATGATCTCAACCTCTATCCACTTGGAAAATTCATCAATCATCCTCTAATGTGTCTACAAAAACTTAATTCATCACCAAAAACTTCTACTCCTAAATATTTTCCACTTTACCACTCTCAAACCTCTCATTTACACACAAAAAAATCACAATTTTCACTTCTAGGGCTTCATTCCCACACCATCAAATGACCTCCTCTCCACACAAAGAACACCTATAAACCTAAAACTAATTATTTAGGACCATTTCATTGAGACACAACCTAAACAAATAGGTGGAATGTCCATTATTGTATTTTAAAACCTCAAACCCTTAAAATCTAAAATAACATAGGCAATTTTAGAAAATTGAAACAAACTTCCCTCAAATCCTATATCATACCCTCAAACCAAGTGAAAAGTGAAATTAAAACATGTCTTCATTCAATACAAGTCACCTTGGATCAAAATTCTGCAGTACAGGTCCGTACAGTACCCTTCAATCACAATTTATCAGGAAAAGTACAGAAAATGCAAGGAAAAATAGAGTATTCTTATTATGCCAACTTCAAGATTACTTCACCAACCCTTACATCAAAATTTTCATCATATTTTAAAAAAATCCCACCAAAACAAACCACCTAACCTAATTCCAATAGCCATTCAAACCTCCTAATTGTTGGTATCCCCTTAACTTGTCTTTTGCAACTTTACAACTTTTGAAAATGGCAATATTTGCATGTTTTGCAATATTTTGCAACTTGAGCCTCCTAAGCATCTATTGACTAATAATGGAATCATTACATCATGAAATGGTCTATATGACCTTATTTAATGGAAAATGACTCAAAACATGAGAAAACTCATTAAACCACATAAAACCAAACTTGCTCAATTGGTGCCCCTTGCACCATTTTGAAACATTCTCATACACTTCTTTTACCACTTCAAGCTACACTATGTTGGTATAAAAGAACAAACACTGAACCCAACCTCACTTACAAACCTAGAAAAAATAATCTTGTGATAGATCATTGAAAACTAGACTTGTGGTGTACCTCAACAACTGAATCTTGAAATAAGAGAACATAGATATAATTTGAACTTAGCCTCAAACTACAAAGATCATATACTCAAATGCGGAGAAATGTGGAGCATTCCTCTAATCCTTCTTGACTACATCAACACAATATTCACTTTGCTAGCTCTAGAAGCCTCTACGGTAACCTATATGCTTTGAACATAGGAAGACACATACTTCACATCTGGGTGATCCCATAATACTGGTTTACAATTTATGGGAGATCTTGATTTTTGTTGAAATCACATATTTTTAGAAAATATAATGATTTAATTCTTGAAAAGTTCCATTTAAATGATTCTAATTGAAGAGGGTTTGATCGAACCACCTTAGATCAAACCCCCTTGGATAGAACCTCGCTAGTTTTAAACCATACCTATAATAGAGTCTCCTTTATACCTATGAAAATGCTGATAAAAAGGAATTTTTGGTTTACTTTTTGAGGGATCAAATGAATTCATTTAAAATTTATTATTTGTAAGTATGTAGTCCTTATTATAAGCTTCACAAAAAGTATAATTTTAAATAAATTTAATATAATTATTATATTCATTTTTTATTTTTTATTTCTTGTGAATGTATGTTTTTCACTGAAAATCAAGCTCTTTGTTCTGCACGTGGAAAAATAGCAGATTATCAAAAAAAATTGAAAAATATCATTACACTAAATATTGAAGTCCTTGATCCAATAGATTTTTTTTTGAATTTCAATACATACAAAAGATTTTATATGTTGTATATTGTCCAGCTATGTCTGAATTGTAATTGGTTTGAGTTCAAAACTTGATTAATGAAAAAATATTCAATAAAAAACTATGAAACCAAATGAAAGTGCTAGACTTCATAGTTACAAATCTAAATTAGAAAAAATTATAATTTTATCCTTCATGGGAAAAAAAAGTTGTGTTGTATACGGTGAGCATCACTCCTTTAAAATGGTTTTTACTGAAAAAACTAATTTTTGAAGGAGATGGAAAAAGAACTACAATCTGATTCCAAATTTTTTAAAAAATATATATTTAGAATCTACAAACAAAATGCCACAAATCACTAGTTTGCATCAACTTCAAATTCCTCATGGTTTAGCCAATATAGGTGCCCAAAAGTGAAGATTAGTTAGAAAAAATTAGTTTAGCGTCTAGTTTGGCCAAAATTTGTAAACTAGTATTGTGGGATCACTCACCTATATCTATCCAACTTCTAAATTGTAAGGATACATCTTCAAATGCAGAGGAATATAGAGAACTCTCTCAAGATTCTTTAGGAAAATTTCCTGAGCCATTGATTGCATGAAAACATTTCATACTTTCTTTTATATCTTATGCAAACATCAAGGGATGGTGATTGTAATATTCACAATACAACAATCACAACTCTCTTCATCAACATGAAGAGACATATTAGCATTCACCTATTCATGAGCAATAGGAGATGTACTATAATTGTGTACAACATGCTCATGACATTCATCATTACTTCAAAAAACTTCTAGTCATCACTATGATTGCATCATATACAACCTTCAACAACCTTCCACACTACCACTCCATTGACATCAATGACAACACATGCAACACTTTCTTGGTCTACAGTTTATTCAATCTTCGAATGAGATTTCCATATTTCAAAAAAAGTTTACTCTTGGTATGCTTCAAATATTTTGCATGCTTGATTCCAAGCCTACCCCCACACCATTTTAGTCAGGTGTTCTTTTGTCTTCCAATTGTATTACTACTTCAGTAGATGCTACACTATATAGAAAATTGGTTGGAAATTTGTCATACCTAACATATTATCATCCTAATCTTTCTTTTTTGGTTGGTCTTGTCTCTTAGTTCTGACATGATCCATATCAGAGCCATTGGCAAGCTACCAAACACATTTTGAGATATATTTAGGGAACCTCACATTATGGCATTCATTATACATCAGGAGTTTGTCAGATTGTTGTCTTGATTGACTCATATTGGGTTGGTGATGTCAATGATAGGAAGTCTACTTCTGGCTTCTTTTTTTTCCTTGGTTCCAATCCTATTTATGGTCTTGCAAAAATAAATATTTTATTGCTTTATCATCCATCCAGAGGCTGAGTACCGAGCAGTAGTTCTAGCCAACCTAGAGGTTCTATGGCTTCATCAATTCATGAATGAGTTTGGTTTTCATCCTAATAGTCCCACTTTTCTTTGGTGTGACAATCAAAATTCCATTCACATTTCATGCAACTCAGTGGAGCATCAGAGGACAAAACACATTGAGATCCACATGCACTTCATTTGATAGTTTATTCAGGATGGTTCACTCATCTCAGAGTACATTCCTACAGATGAGTAGGTTGTAGAATTCTTCATGAAACCTTTGGCATCACCCTATTATCTTCAATTGTGACTAATGCTTGGGGTCTAGGAAGTTGTCCTTGGGGGGTCTTCATGAGTCCTTCCTTCATTTTTTGTACATGCTTTTTTATATCTTTTCTTGGAGAGGAGTTTTCTCCCATAGGTTTTTTCTCCTTTTCTCAAGTTTTAAATGATCTTTTGTTTGTACATGGGTACCTCATTAAGCCTAGCTATCAAGACCCATTTTATACATTCTCATTTCTTTTTTCCATAGAGTTTTAGCTTCTCCATAAGTTCATCTTAAGAGGGGGTGTTAGAGTAATGGGTTATTCACCTAATTAATTAATTCATCTTGATTAATTAATTAGGCCACCTTTACTTGATACAGTTAAGTTAAACTTACAAATTTCTTCTTTTATAATTTAATTAGCAAACCCAATTCTTGTAGCCATCTCCTTAGATTAATTAAACTCAACTCTAGTATATTACTCCTCATCAATAATTAGTTGGCATATATTGGTTCTTTTGAAGATAAGTTAACAAGTCCATAAAACACTTTTAAGATGATAGGACGAGATTAATGTTAATAATACTTAAGAAATCAAAGATATTTCTCTTCCACCAAAATATCCTTGATGCAAGTTGTAATTCAAACTTCAATCCAAATTCAAAATGTAAATTTAAATTAAATATAAAATGAGGGGGCAAACTCCTACATACCTTGTGACTTCTCACATAGACTTCAATATTATCTTCCAATTTAAATAACTAGTTATGACACCTTGTGCAATGGGTATGCCGAAGAGGTGTGGAAGGTGAATTAGGAAAAAATTGGTTTTTCTTTTTCACCCATTTGTGTAGTAAATGAGATCATTTGATAGGTCATTTAGAAAATGATTTTAATATTAGTATTAATTTTTTTTAATTTTTTTATTATAGAATAATATTATTATGTATTTTTTAAAAAATTATGTATTAGCTATTATATTATTATATAAATATTTATTATTTATGTCATTATTTTATGTATTTATTATTATATTATTATATTATCTATTATTAACTATTGTATTAACAATTATATTGTTATATAATATAACATTATATATTAAAAACTAAATTATTTATTATATATTTAAAACTAATTTTTATTATATTTTATAAGGGAAAGGACATGGAAATGTTAAAACCTAAATGTGCTCGTTATTAGGGTAATTTTCATTTTAATAAACATACTATATGAATTATGCTAATTTATACTTAACTATGTAGGGTAAAGGATGTAGAAATTTTAAAACCTAAAATATACATTATTAATTATGTTGTAATTCTAAAACCTAAATTTTCTCATTATTAGGATCTTTGCCTTAATTTCCATTTTATTTTAAAACCTAAATGTGCTCATTATTAGGATCTTGGCCTTAATTTTCATTTAAATAAACATACTCTAAAACCCTCTCCAAACTTTATTTTTATAACTTTGACTCTCCGCATTTAATGAGGGCCAAAATATTCTTAATCAAATATGTTCAAGAAAAATAATTTTTACAAGTTTTAAAGTTAAATATTTAACATCTTCACTATTATTAATTTATTAACATCTTCACTTTAAAAAAATAAATTATATTTGAAAAACATAAAATTCTAGTTTGTAATTGGTTCAAAACCAACTTATTAATAACTAATTAATAAAATGAGTTGAAGAAGTACTAATAAATAATTATTAATGATTAAATTATATAAAATAATAATATAATATAATAAATTTAAGATATTATATTATAGTTATGTTTAATAAATATATTAATAATATAATTATTAATAAGATATAATCTTAATTAATTTATATATAATATGATAAATTTAATATATTATATTTATATAGAATAATTATATTATATAATATAATATTAATATAATATAAATAATTTTACATTATATAATAAATAAATAATATTAACCATATTGGACAGAAACATATCAGCAAGATGGCGATATACTTATTAGAACAAAATTAAAATACACTACTATTTAATACATTAAATAAATGAAATTTGTTAAAATATTAAAAAACTACTCTAGTATACCATTTAAATCAATAAAATTAAGATGCACCATTATAAAACCCTCTCCTCTTACCTCAGCATTAAACATATTTTTTTAAAATATAAAAAAATTACGAGTGTGGATCAAGATATTACATTCACCTAGATAAAAACGCTGCGTAATTTATTATTTCCAAGTAGAAAATCATGCTTATGTAGGCCAGAATTTAATGTTTTTTTAAAGAAAAATCAAATTGTTCGAGATCCGAGCGAAGGCGGAGAAAAACCCTAATCGAAAAACGTAAAGTGAATATGTTCTGGAAAAAATAGAAACAGAGAAAATGGTGAAAAAATAATCAAAAAAGATTTGAAGGTTGCAGCCATTGCAATCATCTGACTGTGGAGATAGATTTAATTAGTTCCACAATGTTCAAAAACACGGTGAAAAACAGTCAAAAAATGGAAAAAAAATATGGACGGTTGAGATTCATTTTACTGTCAACCAAGCCCTATCCTTCGTTTTTCCACTGTTGATAGGCAAAATGGAGCTCTGCTCTATATAGACACGCCCTTCGTGAATTATTTCCAAATGAAATATAGGTGATTCTATCGATGTCTAAATGACCACGAATGACTTATATAGACTTCTATGAGATCCCATACATGTCCATATCAACCCAAAAGTCAAATTTCACCAAAACAATAAAAAAAATTACCTTTTTTAAATACATAAAATATACATCTTCATACAAGTCTACCTAAGAACTTTCAAATTTAATTTTGATCATTCAAACAAATGGATATGAATAAAACATACTTTTATGTAGAAAGAGGTGAATGGTTCTCAAGAATTGATAATATCACAAATTTAATTAATGTTGAAGGACTGGTTCAACAATCATGTAATCAATTATATAGTTGTGTAAAAAAGATATGTATTTGTAAAAGTGATTCAGGTAGAAATACTTTATGGTATTGGTTCTAATGTCCTCAATTTACATGTCCTAATTTTCTATTGCAAGAATGTCAATCTCCAAAACACTAAACAAAATAAAGATCATATATAAAATGAAGGGCTATATAATTCCTTGCCATATTTATTAAATTCTTCACAATTATATACTTACGAATCCCCCATATTAATCTTTTTCTCAAATTTAATTTTTGATCATTCAAACAAATGGATATGAATAAAAACATACCATAGAAAGAGGTGAATGGTTCTTTAGAATTGAGAATATCACAAATTTAATTAATGTAGAAGGACTGATTCAACAATCACGTAATCAATTATATAGTTGTGTACAAAGATATGTATTTGTAAAAGTGATTCGGGTAGAAATACTTAATGTTATTGATTCTAATGTCCT
Organism: Sequoia sempervirens; assembly: GCA_007258455.2. Classification (NCBI taxonomy): domain Eukaryota; kingdom Viridiplantae; phylum Streptophyta; class Pinopsida; order Cupressales; family Cupressaceae; genus Sequoia; species Sequoia sempervirens. Next base: position 2,184 of record VDFB02280478.1, on the reverse strand, counting down.
CAATTTACATGTCCTAATTTTCTATTGCAAGAACAAGTCAACTTAAAATACTTAACAAAATAAAGATCATATATAAAATGAAGGGCTATATACCTTGCCTTATTTATTAAATTCTTCGCATTTATTATATATCTTTATTAATCCCCTCATATTAATCTTTTATCAAATTTTAAATAAAAATATATATTTATTCATTTTGTTGATATTGAGAGCATGAGCTTAATTTCCACAAATAATCATTTTTTTAAGATTAGAGTCAAGGATTGAGGGTACTCTATTTCAACAAATTCACCTTAGGCACAATCCTAACTTTGTCTTTTCGTTTATTACATCTCCAAAGAATTTAAACCGTGGTGAATGGTGTAATAAAGTAACGTATCACCTTCATCAATTGTATCCACTCAATTAGACTACAACCCTTTAATAACTTTTACCTTCTAAATAAAACCTTTCCCATATAATTTTAACTTTGAATACAAAAAGTGACATTTTTAAATAAAAAGATCACTGCAATAGGATTTTATTTTCTTACAGGAAGTGGACCTTCAATTTTCTATCATTAGAGATGGGTTCTTCTGAACCACTAGTCATAAAACATGGGTCAATGAATTTGACTCGAAAAACTACACAGTTGAATCCTATAGCAATATGATATTTTGAATTACTCATAAAACATGGGTCAATGAGTTTGAGTCAGAAAACTACACAGTTGAATCCTATAGAAATATGATATTTTGAATTTAAGTTTTAAGTTTGAAATTTTCAAGATGCATTTTGAATTTCATGTAATGTAATTAAAACGCTGTGAAAGAGAAGATGAACACCATTAACTTACCTCTGAAACAAAATAGAAAAGTATAAATGAAATATAGCCACAGTGAGACTGTAGAGAATACTATCAAACGACATGTCTTGTCAAATAAAATACAGTATTATTATATTCAATCCATGGAACGACTCCTTACAACCACATACATCCGAATAAACTGGGTGTGTACCTAAACTGTAATAAGAATCCTATGCTTTCAACTGAGTTAAAGCAGTTATATACAACCATACTATACAAAATTCAGTTGCACTGGCAAATTCCTCCAAAATAAGCTCTCCAAGGGCAGTCTAGTTGCAGTAGAAAATGGCAGGATAGTTGCAGTAGATTTTGGCTGTCTCAGTTCCTCATCGTTCAGTAAACTTCCGCGCTTTGAACATCAGAATGAAATCTCACACGATTTTTCTGTACAGGAAAATTTAAAGAAAACTCAGCCAAAAACCCATCAAAATTGAAAATTTGACAACAGGAACGAAAAGTAAACTAAACAAAGATAAAAGCGCGATGGATTACCACAGATTTCGTGCAGGATCGGCGGGGCTTTTCAAAGCCCTGATTTTCTATCAAATTCGGGCTACAAGGCTCACTCTTTTTGGGCTCTGCGTCGTCAAGGCAGAGGTCCAGAATCTTTGCCGCAGTTTCCTTACTGTTACCGCTTTCCTGCGTCAGTCGAGCCAATTGGGATTTGCTCAGCCTGACTTTAACCCTAATGGACCCGTCTTCCCCTTTTATGGGCAAGGAATTACCAGAAGATGCACAAGGAAAAGAAGAAGTAGCGCCAGTGATATCGGAGCTAGACCTCCGAGCCAAAAGCATGGCTTCCAGCCGCGACTGTGCGCTCATGTTGATCTCGGATCGAACCCTCCCGGGGGCACGAAAAGCTTCAATTTTGGGCATCTCGAGCAGAAAATAGAGCTGCTTAGGCATAAGTTGTGTGGATTTCTCCAGAGGCTTGGCTCGTATACCCACATGACGAACGGCGTCAGAGTGTAATACGACATGATTTGGGTAATCTCGGAGAATTTGCTCTACTGTTACAGGAGCCTTGAATTTGAGTACCTCGCCGTCTATCTTCATCAATTTCACCTGGCGACCCGCTCTGGATGATGCAGCCGCGTTACCCATAACTACTGAACACTCAGAAGCAGAAAACCAGAGGTTTGTATGTCAGGGGGTACCACTAATGACCCGAGTGGTGTAATTTATAATTAGTTAGATTGACCCAGAAGGTAACGAAGACTCCGTAAGGAAGACGGTAGCTTAAGGAAGACGGCAGTGCATCGTGGTACGTGAGTCATTAGGGGAGAGGTCAGAAGTAGTCATACGGGCTAACTTTGCGATCACATAAGGGTTGCATC
>VDFB02280477.1:0-41216 GCA_007258455.2 Sequoia sempervirens | reverse complement strand
GGAGCATCAGAGGACAAAACACATTGAGATCCACATGCACTTCATTTGATAGTTTATTCAGGATGGTTCACTCATCTCAGAGTACATTCCTACAGATGAGTAGGTTGTAGAATTCTTCATGAAACCTTTGGCATCACCCTATTATCTTCAATTGTGACTAATGCTTGGGGTCTAGGAAGTTGTCCTTGGGGGGTCTTCATGAGTCCTTCCTTCATTTTTTGTACATGCTTTTTTATATCTTTTCTTGGAGAGGAGTTTTCTCCCATAGGTTTTTTCTCCTTTTCTCAAGTTTTAAATGATCTTTTGTTTGTACATGGGTACCTCATTAAGCCTAGCTATCAAGACCCATTTTATACATTCTCATTTCTTTTTTCCATAGAGTTTTAGCTTCTCCATAAGTTCATCTTAAGAGGGGGTGTTAGAGTAATGGGTTATTCACCTAATTAATTAATTCATCTTGATTAATTAATTAGGCCACCTTTACTTGATACAGTTAAGTTAAACTTACAAATTTCTTCTTTTATAATTTAATTAGCAAACCCAATTCTTGTAGCCATCTCCTTAGATTAATTAAACTCAACTCTAGTATATTACTCCTCATCAATAATTAGTTGGCATATATTGGTTCTTTTGAAGATAAGTTAACAAGTCCATAAAACACTTTTAAGATGATAGGACGAGATTAATGTTAATAATACTTAAGAAATCAAAGATATTTCTCTTCCACCAAAATATCCTTGATGCAAGTTGTAATTCAAACTTCAATCCAAATTCAAAATGTAAATTTAAATTAAATATAAAATGAGGGGGCAAACTCCTACATACCTTGTGACTTCTCACATAGACTTCAATATTATCTTCCAATTTAAATAACTAGTTATGACACCTTGTGCAATGGGTATGCCGAAGAGGTGTGGAAGGTGAATTAGGAAAAAATTGGTTTTTCTTTTTCACCCATTTGTGTAGTAAATGAGATCATTTGATAGGTCATTTAGAAAATGATTTTAATATTAGTATTAATTTTTTTTAATTTTTTTATTATAGAATAATATTATTATGTATTTTTTGAAAAAATTATGTATTTGCTATTATATTATTATATAAATATTTATTATTTATGTCATTATTTTATATATTTATTATTATATTATTATATTATCTATTATTAACTATTGTATTAACAATTATATTGTTATATAATATAACATTATATATTAAAAACTAAATTATTTATTATATATTTAAAACTAATTGTTTATTATATTTTATAAGGGAAAGGACATGGAAATGTTAAAACCTAAATGTCCTCGTTATTAGGGTTTAATTTTCATTTTAATAAACATACTATATGAATTATGCTAATTTATACTTAACTATGTAGGGTAAAGGATGTAGAAATTTTAAAACCTAAAATATACATTATTAATTATGTTGTAATTCTAAAACCTAAATTTTTTGATTATTAGGATCTTTGCCTTAATTTCCATTTTATTTTAAAACTTAAATGTGCTCATTATTTGGATCTTGGCCGTAATTTTCATTTAAATAAACATACTCTAAAACCCTCATCCAAACTTTATTTTTCTAACTTTGACTCTCCGCATTTAATGAGGGCCAAAATATTCTTACTCAAATATATTCAAGAAAAATAATTTTTACAAGTTTTAAAGTTAAATATTTAACATCTTCACTATTGTTAATTTATTAACATCTTCACTTTAAAAAATAAATTATATTTGAAAAACATAAAATTCTAGTTTGTAATTGGTTCAAAACCAACTTATTAGTAACTAATTAATAAAATGAGTTGAAGAAGTACTAATAAATAATTATTAATGATTAAATTATATAAAATAATAATATAATATAATAAATTTAAGATATTATATTATAGTTATGTTTAATAAATATATTAATAATATAATTATTAATAAGATATAATCTTAATTAATTTATATACAATATGATAAATTAATATATTATATTTATATAGAATAATTATATCATATAATATAATATTAATATAATATAAATAATTTTACATTATATAATAAATAAATAATATTAACCATATTGGACAGAAACATCAGCAAGATGGCGATATACTTATTAGAACAAAATTAAAATACACTACTATTTAAAACATTAAATAAATGAAATTTGTTAAAATATTAAAAAATTACTTTAGTATACCATTTAGATCAATAAAATTAAGACGCACCATTATAAAACCCTCTCCTCTTACCTCAGCATTAAACATAACTTTTTTAAATATAAAAAAATTACGAGTGTGGATCAAGATATTACATTCACCTAAATAAAAACGCTCGCGTAATTTATTATTTCCAAGTAGAAAGTCGTGCTTATGTAGGCGAGCATTTAATGTTTTTTTTAAAAGCAAAATCAAATTGTTCGAGATCCGAGCGAACCCGGAGAAAAACCCTGATCGAAAAACGTGGAGTTAATATGTTCTGGAAAAAACAGAAACAGAGAAAATGGTGAGAAAATAATCGGAAAAGATCTAACGGTTGCAGACATTGCAATCATCTGACTATGGAGATAGATTTAATTAGTTCCACAATGTTCAAAAACACGGTGAAAACAGCCGAAAAATGGGAAAAAAAAAAAAAATGGACGGTTGAGATTCATTTTACTGTCAACCAAGTCCTATATTTCGTTTTCCACTGTTGATAGGCAAAATGAGCTTTGAAAGTTCATATAGGACACCTTTTCGGCGTAATTATTTCCAAATCAAATATAGGTGACTATTGATGTCTAGATGACCATTTAGTGCCTTCCATGGACTTCTATGAGATCCCATACATGTCCATATCAACCCAAAAGTCAAATTTCACCAAAACAATAAAAAAAAATTACCTTTTTGAAATACATAAAATATATCATCTTTATACAAGTCTACCTAAGAACTTCAAAATTTAATTTTGATTATTCAAACAAATGGATATGAATAAAACATACTTTTATGTAGAAAGAGGTGAATGGTTCTCAAGAATTGACAATATCACAAATTTAATTAACATAGAAGGACGGATTCAACAATCACATAATCAATTATATAGTTGTGTACAAAAGATATGTATTTGTAAAAGTGATTCGAGTAGAAATACTTTATGGTGTTGATTCTAATGTCCTCGATTTACATGTCCTAATTTTCGATTGCAAGAACAAGTCAACTTAAAATACTTAACAAAATAAAGATCATATATAAAATGAAGGGCTAAATACCTTGCCTTATTTATTAAATTCTCCACATTTATTAGATATCTTTATTAATCCCCTCATATTAATCTTTTCTCAAATTTAATTTTGATCATTCAAACAAATGGATATGAATAAAACATACTTTTATGTAGAAAGAGGTGAATGGTTCTCGAGAATTGAGAATATCACAAATTTAATTAATGTAGAAGGACTGATTCAACAATCACGTAATCAATTATATAGTTGTGTACAAAGATATGTATTTGTAAAAGTGATTCGGGTAGAAATACTTAATGTTATTGATTCTAATGTCCTCAATTTACATGTCCTAATTTTCTATTGCAAGAACAAGTCAACTTAAAATACTTAACAAAATAAAGATCATATATAAAATGAAGGGCTATATACCTTGCCTTATTTATTAAATTCTTCGCATTTATTATATATCTTTATTAATCCCCTCATATTAATCTTTTATCAAATTTTAAATAAAAATATATATTTATTCATTTTGTTGATATTGAGAGCATGAGCTTAATTTCCACAAATAATCATTTTTTTAAGATTAGAGTCAAGGATTGAGGGTACTCTATTTCAACAAATTCACCTTAGGCACAATCCTAACTTTGTCTTTTCGTTTATTACATCTCCAAAGAATTTAAACCGTGGTGAATGGTGTAATAAAGTAACGTATCACCTTCATCAATTGTATCCACTCAATTAGACTACAACCCTTTAATAACTTTTACCTTCTAAATAAAACCTTTCCCATATAATTTTAACTTTGAATACAAAAAGTGACATTTTTAAATAAAAAGATCACTGCAATAGGATTTTATTTTCTTACAGGAAGTGGACCTTCAATTTTCTATCATTAGAGATGGGTTCTTCTGAACCACTAGTCATAAAACATGGGTCAATGAATTTGACTCGAAAAACTACACAGTTGAATCCTATAGCAATATGATATTTTGAATTACTCATAAAACATGGGTCAATGAGTTTGAGTCAGAAAACTACACAGTTGAATCCTATAGAAATATGATATTTTGAATTTAAGTTTTAAGTTTGAAATTTTCAAGATGCATTTTGAATTTCATGTAATGTAATTAAAACGCTGTGAAAGAGAAGATGAACACCATTAACTTACCTCTGAAACAAAATAGAAAAGTATAAATGAAATATAGCCACAGTGAGACTGTAGAGAATACTATCAAACGACATGTCTTGTCAAATAAAATACAGTATTATTATATTCAATCCATGGAACGACTCCTTACAACCACATACATCCGAATAAACTGGGTGTGTACCTAAACTGTAATAAGAATCCTATGCTTTCAACTGAGTTAAAGCAGTTATATACAACCATACTATACAAAATTCAGTTGCACTGGCAAATTCCTCCAAAATAAGCTCTCCAAGGGCAGTCTAGTTGCAGTAGAAAATGGCAGGATAGTTGCAGTAGATTTTGGCTGTCTCAGTTCCTCATCGTTCAGTAAACTTCCGCGCTTTGAACATCAGAATGAAATCTCACACGATTTTTCTGTACAGGAAAATTTAAAGAAAACTCAGCCAAAAACCCATCAGAATTGAAAATTTGACAACAGGAACGAAAAGTAAACTAAACAAACATAAAAGCGCGATGGATTACCACAGATTTCGTGCAGGATCGGCGGGGCTTTTCAAAGCCCTGATTTTCTATCAAATTCGGGCTACAAGGCTCACTCTTTTTGGGCTCTGCGTCGTCAAGGCAGAGGTCCAGAATCTTTGCCGCAGTTTCCCTACTGTTACCGCTTTCCTGCGTCAGTCGAGCCAATTGGGATTTGCTCAGCCTGACTTTAACCCTAATGGACCCGTCTTCCCCTTTTATGGGCGACGAATTACCAGAAGATGCATAAGGAAAAGAAGAAGTAACGCCAGTGATATCGGAGCTAGACCTCCGAGCCAAAAGCATGGCTTCTAGCCGCGACTGTGCGCTCATGTTGATCTCGGATCGAACCCTCCCGGGGGCACGAAGAGCTTCAATTTTGGGCATCTCGAGCAGAAAATAGAGCTGCTTAGGCATAAGTTGTGTGGATTTCTCCAGAGGCTTGGCTCGTATACCAACATGACGAACGGCGTCAGAGTGTAATACGACATGATTTGGTTAATCTCGGAGAATTTGCTCTACTGTTACAGGAGCCTTGAATTTGAGTACCTCGCCGTCTATCTTCATCAATTTCACCTGTCGACCCGCTCTGGATGATGCAGCCGCGTTACCCATAACTACTGAACACTCAGAAGCAGAAAACCAGAGGTTTGTATGTCAGGGGGTACCACTAATGACCCGAGTGGGGTAATTTATAATTAGTTAGATTGACCCAGAAGGTAACGAAGACTCCGTAAGGAAGACGGTAGCTTAAGGAAGACGGCAGTGCATCGTGGTACGTGAGTCATTAGAGGAGAGGTCAGAGTAGTCATACGGACTAACTTTGCCAGCACATAAGGGTTGCATCCAATAGTGTAGGCGTGGAATTTGATGGTCTATTTGACTGTTTTTTGCATTTTGGACCGTATATTACAACCTAAAAATTTAGTAGACCGTATTATTTGACTTGTTATATTTTTATATAACCGTAAATATGACTTTTAAAATTATTATTAAACCGTAAAAAATTATTGTAGTATATATATAATGTTTATGATAAAAATATAAATTAGTTTAGAATTGGAATAATTCTTTGTAATTTCACTTTATATTAATATATATAATTTATAATATTTATTAATTCAAAATCTGTTCAAAATAGAATCTTTTCAAGATTAAATATAGTTCTTTCTAATTTTTAAAATATTTTTAACAATAAAATTTAAGATTTTAACATGTTTACTAATAGTTATCATTGCTTTATATTAATATATATGATTTATAATCTTTATTATAAAAATATATATTAATACAAAATCTTTTCAAAATAGAATATAATTGTTTTTTAACTTTTTGAATATTTTAACAAGATTTATTTTCTATATGAATTTAGAAACTTCTTGTTAATTGTCATAGTAAATTTAAGATTTTTACATTTATTTCTAATTATCAATATTTTCTAATTTTACATTTTTTAAAATATATATAGGATATCCATATGAATAACATAACACAAATTTTCACTATTTTTTCAACAACATTTATTTTACAGCATTTTGTTTATAGTGATTAGTGATTCGAGCTTTGATTTTTTTTTAATAGATTTGAAATTGATATTTAAATTTTTTTGACAGTTAAATTTTTTCATAAAACGTAAAGTGACAGGTATTTAAATGAACAAACTATCAAAAAAATTCATATGACAGGTAGGGTGGCTATCAAATTCCGTGCCCGTGTAGAACTTTCATTTTCTTAGAAATGTGAATTGGTCTCGTATCTATCTATAGCTAAGGTTTGGAGGTGTCACTCATCATGCAACTTGCTACATAGCATGTCTAGTGAGAAGTGTCCAAAAATTGACTTTTCAAAGGTTTGACAGAAATTTAATAATGGCATCCCTAATAGTTGAATAAAAAAATATCATTTGTTGTCACTAAAATATCATATTGTTTTTTTCAATATAACTTATATGAAATCTAAATGGACCAAATACCTATTTGTAACCATAAATCTTTGTTATCTCTAACTTATATATCCAACACAAATGGCCCAATAGTTGAGCACAAAATACAAGTTGTTATAAAAATTACACACAACTTATATCCAACACAAATGGACCAATAGTTGAACACTATTTTTTTTTTAAATCCTTCACATTTCATGTGAAAGTACAAGGTATTTATTTTACCCACCATTTTATACTAATGATAGGACAAACTATTAATATGAAATACTCCAATGCATATGCATTGCTACCCCAATAGTTGTACACATAAGAATACCATTTTTCACTATGACAAGAATACTCATTTAAATGAGCATCTTATTATGCCAAAGGCATTTCCTTATTTGAATTTTGTAGAGCTCCTTTTGCCTATGGACGGTGAGGATTTTCAGATGCGGTATGCAAGACAATTAAATAAATCTCAGTCATTCATCATTTTTCCCCACTTTTTCGGTTGTTTTTCACCCTTTTTTATTGCTTTCTGCGCTGCTATTGGTTTTCACTCCTCCAAACTCTTCCTCACTGGTATTGACCCTCCAATTTGACAAGCTGTAGCTTGAAAATAAGGTTTTGATGAGGGTTTTAGAGTATGTTTCCTAAAATGTGAAATGAAAGAAAATAGGTGTGTCCCGAAATGGAAAAGTGGATCCAAAGAGGGACAAGGGGTCTTATCTTCCCTCAATTCATTAGGGAATGAGATCCACATCATGGATTGACCAACAACCCTTAGGTGAGTCAACCCAAGATGTGAATCTTCAGATCTCCCTTTTTCGCTAAGATGGGGATCTAGGTCAAATAGCACTTTGGGGAGAAAGAATAAAAATAGCAAAACAAGTCCAAATTGACTTCTACAAAGTGGATCTAGTAGATTTAACATAAAACAAAAGGAACCAACAAACGTTTTGGAGAATCTAAAGGTAATAAATGTTGTGCACCGATCAAAAGTTGTTTTTGTAACCCTAATAGGGACTCATTCACCCTAGGGTGAATGGGTCTTGACAAGGTTTTCTACAAAAGTCTAAATCTGAGATTGAAGCTTGAGACCTGCAATCCCTTCTTGTAACTTGATATACCTGCTCCCGGATATGTATCTATCAAAAATCTGCAAAACAAATTTGTTGTTTGTTGGTGGATAAGGGTTTGTCTTGGTCAAACCCCAAGTTTGGTAATCAAACCTTCATGAAAAATAGAAATTTGAAACATGAAATGTATGTGCAATCCTAACCTTAAGTGTGTCTAAGATTAAGATTTCAAATAATGCCAAGAAACCCTACTCAAGTGTGTTAGAGTAGGATCCTAAATGAAAATGAACAATGATGAAGACCTACTTTAAAAGACCTCAAATCCCCTTAATAAGTCATGAAACTAATTATACCTCTCTTTAGGCTCAAAATAGAATGACCATAGAAGATGGAATTACTTAGGAAACAAGTCATTAGGTTAGGTTGAATCTCATAATGCTTCTCCCAAAACCTATAATCCATCATGATTCTCCATAGGAATCTATCATCAATTATTCAATAATGTTTGATCTTTGATGACAAAATGAGCTTAAAGACCTGCAAAAAATAATAGAATGCTCCTCCAAGACTTTACTTTTGCTTGGTCCTTAGTCTTGAATGAAAATGCTTGTGATCTCATGTGAAACTCTTTTCTTGCTTCTTGTCTTTCTCTAGTGAAAAATGAAAGTAAAACTTATATTTATACTTGCTTCCTTCCTAATTCTCCAATTATCAGATCCTGAAAGCCGAACATGTGAAATTTCAATTTGAAACCTTGAAATGTTTCCCAAAACATATCAAAAGTTGAGTTTAGGCCACTTAATGAGGACCCATTCGCTCTAGGGTGAATGGGTCCTAACCTAAATCATCAAGACTCCTAGAAATTTGGGGCAATAATTTAAACCCTAGCATTTGTTCAATGTGGGTTTTGGTGTTGGGAAATAAATAAAATTAAGTTAAATAGGCCTTGGGATGCATGATAAAGGGTATTAGGGGCCTATTAATGGGATTTTAAAATGCATTAATGAAAAGGTCACCAAAATAGGTCCAAATAAGTGTGAAATTGTATTTCTCCTAGAAAATGGTACAATTTCTTACACTACGTGCATATGCAAGCTAAAGGAATTCAAATCAATAAAATTTATAAAAAGGATACTCATATGGATTCATTAGGGAGAATGAAGCCCCCATTGTAGTCATCTGCAAAACCACAATGTTAAGAACCGCATGTGATGCGCCATAATAGTGGTTTACAATTTTGGCCAACCGACATTGAAATTATTATTTTTAATTGAATCTTCACATTCGGGAACCTATAGCTGCTAAACCGTGAGGAATTTGAAGATGGTGCAAACTAGAGTCTCATCAAATTTGTCTATAGATTCTAAAATATTTTTTTCAAATTTTTGGAATCAAATTGCACTTCTTTTTCCATCTCCCACTTAAAATTGATTTTTCGAAAACAACATTTTTAAAAAGTGATGCACACCGTATAACGATAACTTTTTCCATGAAGGATAAAAATTCTAATTCTTCAAATTTAGATTTGTAACTTTGATATCTTATGCTTCCACTTTGTTAGATAGTTTTATTGAATATTTTTCCTTAATCGTTTCAAAGTCAAACAAATTACACCGATAATACCAATCGTGATAACGGTAACTTTTTGTATATGTCGTAATTTTTATTTTATTTTTTGTGATCAAGGAATTCAATATCTGTGCACTCATATTTTTCAATTTTTTTTTTAATAATATTCCTATTTTTCCACATGTGAAGAACAAAGAAATTCATTTTCATGAAAACCTATGTTTACAAAACTTAAAAATAAATACATAACAAAACCAAAACATACTAAAATTATATTCATTGATAGCTTGTTCTAAGGAATACCATAATCATTTGAAATAAATTTTAAATTAATTCATTTGATCCCCCAAAATGAAACCCTCTTCAATTGAATCCTAAAAACATGTGATTTCAAATAAAATTGCTCCTCTGAATTGTAAACCACTATTATGATAGCACCTCGCATCCTCAAGATGTGAGGTTCGTTAGTCATTTAAAAATCCTCTTATCAAACTTTAACAAAGAATTGAATTCGAGGGTAGATGTATGCCCCTTGATTCTGCTTGCTTTATGGAGGTGGAATCAAGGTAGCCACAAAGCCACATCAAATTGTGTAAGTCATATCATTGGGTATTTCCATGTACCATACTACATAGCAATAGACACTAGATTAGATCAAGGATGAAATTATGAGTCCAATGCAACAAATGGCATCAAAAATAGAGTTTTCTAGCCCCCAATATGTTGATTTGAATAAAAAGTGCATGCCCCCAGATGAGGATATACCAACAGAGTAGATGCCCCCACCTTCTATGAGGCAATACACAAAGATCTATTTGTCAAAGAAAGAAGCAATGCGAGATAAAATAGAACACCATCTACCTAATCTAACAGCATTGCTTTAACACGCAATTCAAAAAAGAGGATGTTATGCATAATACCAATGCAAATGCATGGTATTGATAGGTTCTTTTAGAGGTGTACCATCCATTTTTGTTAATGTGTAGGCATTGGACCCATAGTTTTCTCTTTCCATAAGGTCCTAACCAATTAGGGTTGACTTTTCATTTTTCATTCGAAAGAGCATTTACATTACATGTTGAATTTCATACAACACCAAGTCACCTTTGTTAAACGTGTGAGGGATGACGTGATCATTATAACTATGTTGCATTCATTTAGAGTAATATTGAAGATGCTCAAGAGTGTTAATGTATCGTTCATCAAGAATTTCAAGTTGATGCAATCATTGCTCTTTATAAGTTGTATCATTAAAAATCCCTCTAAGAGCAATTCGTAGTGAAGGAATATCTAACTCCAAGGGCATTATTGCTTTGTCACCATAAACAAGGTTATAGTGAGTATTTCAGGCTATAGATATTCTAATACTTGTACAATAGGCCCACAACACATAAGTTAGTTGAGTATGGAAATCTTTGTTATGTTTATTTACTATTTTTTTTATAGAATTTGCTCAAGAGTCTTGTTAGTTGATTATGCTTGACCATTTGATTATGGGTAATATGGCGTAAAAAATTGATGTTCAATATGAAAGGTTTCCAAGAATTTCTTCATGTCATTGTTCTTAAATGGAGTTTCATTATTTGAAATCAGTGCAGAAGGAATACCAAAGTGAGCAATAGTGTGTTTCAATATTAAATGACATATTGCATCAGCTGTGGTGGAATGAAGAGGAGTAGCTTCTACCCATTTTGTAAAATAATCAGTTGTGGTAATGATAAATGTATGTCCAGCAAAGGAGGGTGGTGAAAATTTTCCAACAAGATCCAAACCCCAAACTAAGAATGGCCAAATAGGGACTTGGGCACAAAGCTCTAAAGCATGAGCATGAATCAAATTGTTGTATTCTTGACATTTATGGCATTTCTTAACGTAGGTAAAAAAATTATATTCCATGTGTCTCTAGTAGTATCCTATACAAACTAATTTTTGAACTAACAATCTTCCTCCAAAATGTCGTCCACAAGCACCCGCATGAGCTTCATCAAGTGCTATATGGATTTCAGACTATTTAAGACCTCTAAGTAAAAGATCATTAAATGATCTTCTATATAACATGTCCATAAGTATTATGTATTTAGATGCAAGTTTTTGAAGACGAGCTCAAATGTTCTTAGTTGTAGGCTTAGGAAAAGAAAATTCTTTTAAATAGTTGAATATCGTTGTGTACCATTCACTAGAGTTTTCATATTGGTTAATAATACTTCTTTTATTTTGTCATCTATCAATGGTTTGAGAATCATTTGGACTATAAATGTGAAATTAGCAAAAGGATCTTCAGAAGACACAAGGGAAGTGACACTTGACATTGTGTCTACATGTTGATTATCTTTTCACGGTATATTGTCAATTGTATATGATTTAAATTTATCTAATAATGTCATCACGAGGTCTTTATATCGAATGATCTTATCATGTTTTTCTTGATATAAACCATTTATTTGTTTAATGAATAATAGGGAATCACCAAATATAGAGATGTGTTGGACACCTAATGCTAACTCTACACATATATCAACAATTAAAGCTTCATGATATGTTGTGTTATTTGTACATAAGAAGTTTAAAATGGAAAGATAAGGGAATATGCTTACCTAAAGGAGGAATTAGTATAACCTCTACCCTGGGGCTAGTTCAACACTTAGAACCATCAAAGTACAATTCCCATGTTTCTTTTCCTTTTTGAATAGTCAACACATTCTCATTAGGGAATGAGTTAGGTAATGCCAAGGGAGAGGGAGCATCAACTAATTGGTCAGTCAAGGCTTGTCCTTTGATTTCCTTTTGAGAGACAAATTTAAGATCAAACTCAATTAGCAACATGATCCACTTGTCTAAGCATCCTAATAAATCAATTTTAGAAAAATGTTGTTTTAAGGGATCAAATTTTGTCATCAAATGATTTTTTTCATTTAATAAGTAATGTCTCAATTTACTAGTAGCAAATACAAGATCCAAACATTGTTTTCCTATCGTTGTATATCACATTGTCTCGTAATCAATTAGGGTTTGACTAATGTAGTAAATGGGATGTTCTCTACCACTATCGTCTTGTTGAGCCAACAATGCTATGAGAGCATGGGATGATGGTGTTGTATAAAGGATAAATGGTTTATCTTGCATAATGGGTTGTAAATAGGTGGAGTAGCAAGATAATCTTTCAAACTCTCAAAGGCATGTTTACAATCCTCATTCCACTTAAACTAAACCTCTTTCTTAAGGAGTTGTGTAAACAGTAATGTTTGATCTGCTAAGGATGCTAAAAAAATGACAGATAACTTGAATTCCTCCTTGTAAAGTATGCAATTGAGAAATATCTTTAGGAGGTGGCATGTTAATAATAGCATCAATTTTATTTGTGTCCACCTCAATGCCTCTATGAGATACTATAAAACCCAAAAAAATTCCACTAGATCCATGCCAAAGAAACACTTCTTTGAATTCAATCTCATGATATATTTTTGCATTCTTGCAAAGATTTTATGAGGAATATTCACATTGTCTTGTCAAGTTAAATATTTAGCCAAAATTTCATCAACATAATCTTCCAAAATCTTGTGTATGTAGTCATGAAATATTAATTTCATAGCTCTTTGATATGTTGCGCCTACATTCTTCAATCAAAAAGGAATAACCACCCAAAAAAATGTTCCCCAAGTGGTAGTTAATTTTGTCTTGTATTGATCTTGAAGATTGATAAAGATTTGATTATATCCAAAAAATCCATCCATGAATGACAACAAAGCATGTCCCACAGTCGAATCTACTATCATGTAAATATTAGGAAGAGGAAAATCATCCTTAAGGGATGTTTTATTCAAATCATGAAACTTCGTACACATCCTAATACAATTACGAGGTTTTGCAACTGCGACAATATTTGAGATCCAAGGAGAATAATCAATAGGTTGTATAAAACCAGCTTCAAGAAGTTTCTCAATATCAGCCTTAACCAATAAAGCTATCTTAGGATTCATCTTTTGTATCTTCTATCTTACAGGTTTAGCATCTTCTTCAAGAACTATGTTGTGTGTCACTATCTTAGCATCAATACTCGGCATATATGAATAAGTCCAAGTGAAAAGTTCATGAAATTCATTAGTAATGTTGTGTGATATTCTTGTTCATCTTCATCAAGGAACTTTCCTATTTGAAACACTCTTTCTTCATTAGTTGTATCCATTGGTATATTGATTGTATCTCCTAAAGGAAGTTCATTTTGTCTCAAAATTTTGAAATTGTGTTTATCTTTATCATTGTCAACCTCATTGACTTCCTTTTCTCCATCCACTTGTTTAGTAGTAACCATAGGACAAGTAACTCATTTTTTCTTAGGGGGAGTAAATGACTTGTCATAAACTCCTAAAATTTCTTTCAAAGCTTCATCATCTTCAAAGTATTCAAATAATTCTTTGCATGTTGTACATCAATGAATTCAAGATGCTTCAAAGTGAGAGTTGTGTTAGGGGAGTTACAAAATGATGGTTTTGATGTTGAGTGAAGGTATTTTCGTTTCTTTCATTACCTTAGAAGGATAATATCTAGGACCACTTTTTCTCTTGTGTGTTAGGCTCTATAGGAACACAGATGCCTTGTTCTTTTCTTCCACATCCTTTTCCACTATAACCAGGTTGTTTCAAGAGCTCATAACCTCTTCCATAAAGTTTCTCCATCTCTTTTAGATTTGATGTTTGTTCATAGTCCATCTCATCAAAGTTCATTGTAT
Organism: Sequoia sempervirens; assembly: GCA_007258455.2. Taxonomy (NCBI): domain Eukaryota; kingdom Viridiplantae; phylum Streptophyta; class Pinopsida; order Cupressales; family Cupressaceae; genus Sequoia; species Sequoia sempervirens. The sequence continues at coordinate 27,042 of VDFB02280477.1, read as the reverse complement.
AACTTATGTCTTCTTCTAGAGTGGATGAAGTAGATGCTTGTGAGGTTTCTTTCAAATTTTGTGTTGACATTACCACTGGCTCTTATTTCTTTTTAGTTTCTTTCATTGTAATTTTGTATTCTCCTATGAATGTTGGTGTGAAGTCTAAGGAACCTCAATTTTCTTCTAATAATTTAGTGAATTTTTCAATGTTCTTCCCTTGTTCTTCTTCCTTCATGATTTCCACTTTTGTAGTTGGTATCAATTTTTTCATAGGACTTTGTTTATCTTTCTCTACATGCAAACAACTTTCAAGTTCAAGGTTGGCCTTGACTGTGTAAATTTTTTTGTTAGAGACATACTTCATTACATGGTGAAGGGTTAAAGGAATGACATTCATTTAATGAATCCATGGTCTCCCCAAGAAGAGATTGTAAGAAATATCATGAGGCATAACATGGATTAGAGTTTGTAATGTTACCTTTAACAGGTAATGTAATGAATTAAAGCAATTGTTTTCCTATATTATCAAACCCAGAGATAAAAAAGAATTAAGGACAATGTTAATCTTATCCAAAAGGCTCACACTACACACATTAAGGGCCAAACCATTATCAACAAGGGTTCTCTTTATCCTTTTTTTATTAAGAAGAGCTATCATCGTGAAGGCTTCATGCCATTTTTGAACTTCCAAGGAGGGTATCTCTATTTGGTGAAAAATCTTATCTAAATTAACCACATTCATTCCTTGAACTAGTGTTGCCACATCATTTGAATATGTATTAGGAGGAACCATAACTTTTTTCGAGGTTGTTTGAAGCATGCTATGGAAATTTAGTGAGGCTTTAATAAGATCCCATAAGGATATCTTAGTGGGTGTATTCTTAAGTTGTTCAATAAGATCATACTGCTTTCCACTATGTGAAGATAAACGAGGAGCACTAGGAAAGATAGGTTGAGGCAAAGGTAATGAAACATGAGTGGTTTGTTGTTGCCTATTATTTCTTGTACTATACGTGTGAGAAATGGTATTATAAACCATTTGTTGTGAAACATTGTCATTGTCAATTAAAGGCTTATTTTTAGATAGTTCTAGGATGAGCATAGGCTCATTTTGAACTTGAGGTTGTTGTGAGGGAGGGTAGATGATAAGTTGAGGTGTGATTGTGTTAACATCTCTATGTTTAAATTTTTCATGAAAATATTTAGTGGATGGACCTTATGAGATGAAACTCTCAAGGGCTTCATCTAACATATCAAAGTCATCACTACTAAAGGGCTTGAGGGATATGCTAACTTGGAAAAAGAGATTTGACATAATCAAATAACTATGCTTTCTCCAAGGGTCTTGTTTGTTTATTTTGATGTTTTAGGTTTTTGTTTTCATTTTCTAATGATTTCAAAATGTAAACTAATCTATCTAATGATGCAATAATGCTAGAAATGAAAGAAAAATGTAGAAATATAATCCTACTTTTAATTGAAATAAACAAGAAATGCTTTTCCCAATGTTGCAATATTTAACTAAAATGAACAACAATTTCAATGCACAAGAAAAATGTTTCAGGAAATTAATTCTCATGTCTAATAACAGAAACATAAATGCGGATTAGAGAGAAAAAATCACTTAGAAATTTATTACAGATGCATGTACAAGAACTCATTTTCCCTAGGGAGAATGTATTGAAAGGCACAAGAAAACTTAGAGGGGGGGTGAATCAATTGTCACCAAACTCATACACAAATCCCAAACACTTATCAACTTCACATCCACTTTATTTTGTTATTAAGTATGAACATGAAATAAAAATAACATAAAGAAATATCAACACAAGAGACACTAGATTTACATGGAAAACCCAATAAGGGAAAAACCACAGTGAGGATTAACTCACAATATAAAGTAATTCCAAAACCGATTACAAAGAGGCTCAGTACCAAAGGGCTCACTACCCAAGAAGGATTTACTTTCTAGAGATAAGGATCACTGTCTTTAGATAGGACTCACTATCCAACAAGGAGGCCTAGAAATACAAAAGATAACAAAAAAATCCACCACAACAAGTTACACACATCCATAGCCTTGATCAGAAGATTGCAAACACCATCAACACACTACTTTCAGGAATCTGACACATTAAAGTAACACTACCTCAATTCACTTTCCCACACTCTGCTTTTCATACTTGTGCCATTCTCAATTCATCAACTCATAACATCTCGACTTGTACTTATACCATCATCAACCTTAGAAAATTTTTCCAAGGTCGGTTACACACACTTCAGTTTACAAATTCAAATTAGGTCAACAAATCAATGTTCCCGCAATGGAAGAGAATGAGAGTGGACCAAACCAAAACTTAAGCAAGAAATAAAACAACCTCTCAGAACAATCACATGCTTCCTTAATTGATACTTATCCTTCACATGAAGTGTAGACAACAGGTTCCAAACCTAATGAAAACACAAATGAACTTTGAAGTACACGCTTCCACAATGATAGCATGCAAACCACACAACACGCTTCACCATGCACAAGAACACATCTCAGATACCTCTAGATTCATCTCCAACAAATGCAACAAAATTCATACATAAAATACTTTCCATTAGTCCATCTAAACTATACATATACACACAACTCTGAAAATCATCTTCTGGAGCACCAAACCACAAAAACCTTTTCCAGAACATAGATAACATCATTACAAGTCTTCATCCAGATCTAAAAGACTGATAATAAACTACCAGAGGACTGCGAAGTAGAAACATTTCTCCCATTCCACAAACAAACAACTCTGCCAAGTCAGTTCACGCAATGGTGAACACAAGATTCCCTCTCCATCAAACCAAAAAATAGAAACTAGGATATATCACCAATAGATGCCCATAAACAACACTTTAGATCCGCACAAGCATAGGATCAATACAAAAGAAATGCAGAGCACAAACCAGAGCACATTCTAAACACATGCACAATTCAATCTACACTATTTCTCAAAAGCACTTGATAACTCATCATATCAACACACCTACAACACCATAAAGATAGCTCCATGTACTCGCAAAATCTGTACAGTATCTTAACTATACATGGACAACTTGCAATCACTTGTTTCCTTTCTCTACAACAACATGTTCTATGTTGATATCAATGACAACATTAATGACAACACCACCATACTCATTCATACTTGCAACAATCTCCCCCTTTGTCATTGATGGAAACACATGATGTGAAATACCATCAAGGACAACATCCATTCCATTCCTATAATCTCCTTTATATTTTAGATTAGACAACCTATACAACATTCCTGCACTCTCAATATTCCTTGCAAAGTTCTCTCTTTCTTTTTCTTTCATTGTTTTTCACATGACTTTCTCTCCCTCTTTGACATCAATGGAAAAGAACAAAAAAATTGCATAAATCTATAGCCATATGTAGCTTTGATCACTCCCACTTAGGAGTGCACCCATTTTCCTCATACTACAACATTGATTTTTCTACTCCCCCTACAAAGTAGACCCATTCATCGGTCTAGACAAATAAAGAATTTATAGATCCACTAGACTGATGCATCTCCATGTGCACCTAGTTCGAAGAAGGGGGGCCAATGACCCCCAAATTCTCCCTGAGATACTCAAAAGTATCCTTTGGAAGATCCTTAGTAAATATATCATCAATTTTATCCTTTGTAGACACATACTCCAATCTGACTTCATTCTTCAATGCCTTCCCTCTTAAGAAATGATATATGATAGATATATGCTTTTTTTTAATGCATTAACAGATTCTCTGAAATGTTTATAGCACGTGTATTATAATAGAAGATAGGGATAGGCTCATCACATATCACTCTATCCTTCAATGTTTGCTTCATCCACAAAGCATGTTTGCAATAAGATGTTGTAGTAATGTACTCAACTTCTACAATGGATAAAGAAACTGAATCCTATTTCTTGCTTAGCCATGAAACCAATCTTCCTCCAAGAAAGAAATCACCACCACTTGTACTCTTTTATTCATCCACACAACCAACCCAATCTACATTAGTGTAAGCACTCAAAGTGAAATCAGTATCCTTAGGATACCACAAGCCATAATCTAGAGTGCCTTTTAGATATCTGAATATCCTCTTCACAGCTGTAACATGTGCTTCTTTAGGTTCTGCTTGAAATCTAGCAACCAACCATACTGCATGCATGATATCTGATCTAGTAGCAATAAGATACAACAGTCCACCTATAGCATAGAAAAATGTATCTTTGGACATTTTCACACTCATTTGGGTCTTTCTTCTGGATGTTGGCCTAGTTTTTCCTTGATTTAATGTTGTAATGTGGTCAACACATTCACATTAGGTCTTGGGCCCTTGTGAATCAATAAGAACTTTATGATGCCTTGTAAAAGTGTTTTAAAGTGTTGTAACACACTTTCACACTTTTCTAGGACCTTGTTACTATATTTCACCTAAATAACCTCTTTTTATCACTTACCTTGAGCCTTATTTCAAAGTGTTGTAACAAACTTTCACGCTTTTCTAGGCTTTTCATCAATAATTTAACCCTTTCTTATGCTTTATTTGGCCCCATTTAACACTTACAGGCCTTACCTAAGTGTATTTTTAAAAATAATCTTGATAAACATCATTTAATACACTTAATTTCTAACACCAACTTAAAATGTCTAAGTGGGACCCATTCACCACTAGGGGCAAATGAGTCCCCTTTGGCTCAAAAATCAAAATAAATTCAAAACTCTGGTGGTTTACTATTTTCTAAGACCTAAGGTCAGCCTATGATGTGGTATTTTTAGGAAATATTGCATAATTGAGTATAAATATAGGATTTTTCTTCTCATTTTCCCCCATTCATTCACTTAATCATTCAAGCAATTATCAGTCACTCCCTTAAGCATTTTAGGTATTTCAAGCATTCTCAAGTCTACATCCATTGAACCATCTACTTGCATGTCTTCAGTTTTCTACTTCAAGGGTTTAGTGAGTTTTAGCATCACTTTTGTTCATTCATCATTCTCTTTTCATTTCATTTCAGTTTCAAGGGTTTAATTACCAAACTAGGGTTTGACCAGCGTAAACCCCTATTCATTAATCCTCAACCATTTCCCCCCCTCATTGCATGTGTTTTGTAAGTCTAGTGTGTAAATTTTTGAAAGAGAAAGGTATGAAAAGTTGTCAACAATTTGAAAAAGTCACCCAAAGTTGTCAAAGTCCTAAAAGAAGCTTGGAGAACACCTATAGGTTAGATTCTATAGTTTTGGATCCGGAAACCTGTTAAGAGCTAAAGTGTAGACCAAGAGCTATAGATTGCACTTTTGAATTTCATGAAATATGGAAGTGGAGTAAGTCACCCAACTTGGCATATGAGTCCCACTGCCAGGCCCAAAATAGTGATTTTGTAGCTCTAAGTACCTAGTTATTTGAAACCTATTCTAGTAGAATCTCCTCGAAATTGGACTGTCACCTAGCTTGGTGTGTGAGTCCTAGTTGGCTTCAACAATGACTTCTATAGGATTCTAGAGCTGCTCTCCATCACTTTCCAGTTTCCAAGTGCACATCTTGAGTTTCATTAATTTTTGTTATAGTTTGCATTTTTAGGATATTTTGCATATCACAATGTGTTTTCAAAAATCTTGCATTTCATTAGTTTTGCATTAGTATTCAATCTCTTTTATCCATTCTTTACATCTAGGACATTCCCCTTAGACAGATTTCAATCATCTTTGCATTGAAATCTCAAGGGCATATTCTTGAATGAGCCATTAAGACTTTTGGATACCTCTCTCCTTTTAGGTGAAAAACCCTTGAAGTGTAAGAAAGCATTCTATCCAAAAATAGTTGGTTCACCACCAATCATAGATCTATACATGCTTTGATCAAATTTAGGAGATTCATCATCTTTACTCAGCTAGCATCCAGTCACCATAGGGGTACAAACCGGTTTGGAGCCATCCATTCCAAACTTCTTCAACAACTCTTTGACATACTTTGATTGTGAAATGAATATTCCCTTATTAGTTTGATTCACTTGAATTCCAAGGAAGAAATTAAAATCACCAATCATAGAAATTTTAAACTCTTTTTGCATCTCCTCTGCAAATATTTTTCACATACCTTCATTTCCTCCAAAAATGATATCATCAGCATACACAACTACTATCAACATTTTGTTTCCTTCCACCTTGAAATAGAGATTGTTGTTTGTGGAGCATTTACTAAATATTTGTTGTGTCAAATACCTATCCAACCTTGCATACCATGCTTTAGGAGCCTATTTAAGTCCAAACAATTCCTTTTTCAACTTGCAAACCATATCTATTTTATCTAATTATCGAAATCCCTCTGGTTGTTCCATGTACACCTCTTATTCCAATTCTCCATTACAAAATGTAGATTTAACATCCATCTAATATACCTTGAAATATTTATGAATAGAAAATTCCAAAAACATCCTAATGGTCTCCATTCTTTCCACTAGGGCAAATGCTTCCTCAAAGTCTATTCCCTCAACTTGTGAATAAATTTTGCATACAAGTATTGATTTGTTTCTTACAACTTCACCATTCTCATTCAACTTATTCCTAAACACTCACTTTGAACCAATTGCATTCTTGTTTAGAAGTCTAGGAACTAGTTCCCATGTTAGATTCTTCTCTATCTGTTGCAATTCTTCTTTCATAACAGTTCTTGCAACCTCTTGAACAATTCAATTCTTTCTCTCAACAACTCCATTCTACTGAGGGGTTCTAGGAGTAGAAAAATGTCTCTTTATGCCATGCTCTTCACAAAATGTATTAAAATCACCGGAAGTGAATTCTCCACCTTTATCAGACCTTAAAAATTTTATTCCTAGGTTCACTTCATTCTCTACCCTTGCCTTGAACTCTTTGAATCTATCCAGAGCTTGAGCTTTCTCACTAAGAAAATTAACCCATGTCATTATAGAATAATCATCAATAAGGAGCATGAAATACCTATCACCATTAAGACTTCCTGTTCTTGTGGGACCAAAGGGGTATGTATGAACCAATTCTATCATTTTGTAGTTGATTGATCTTTTCCTTTAAAACTACATCTTGTTTGCTTTCCCAACTAACAACTTTTGCAAACAGTATTGGTAGGCTTTGTGATTTTAGGAAGATCTTGAACAACTTCTCTTGAACTAATCCTAATCAAAGTATTAAAGTTTACATGTCCCATCCTCTGGTGCCATAGCCAACTTTCATTAACTTGAGATACAAGGCATTGACCATCAACACCCTTTAGTTGATAAATGTTTCCATATGTTCTTCCTGTAGCGACCGCAGTTTCAGACCCTTTTATGATCTCATAGGTATTATCCTAAAACACAAGCTTGAATCCTTTGCTACACATTTTTCCAACACTCAAAAGATTATGCCTTAAGCCCTTAACATAATAGGCATCATCAGTGTTGTGTTTTCCATCAAAACTAATGTAACTTTTCCAACAATCTTTGCACCAGAATCATCTCCAAACATGACTAATCCACCATCATATTTTTCAAGTTTAGTAAACTTACTTTTATCTCTGGTCATATGATTTGAACAACCATTGTCTATCACCCAATAGTCTTCATCATGTCTAGCATGAAAGGCAATAACCAAATTAACTTCCATCTCATCCTTCTTGTTCTCTGGACCACTTTCCCTTGCACATCTTCCAAAGTTAGTAGATATTGATTTATTCTCTAAGGCTAGAAACAAGCACTCATCATTATCACCCTCAAAATCAGATTCATCAGAGAATCCAACATATTCTCTAACATAATGCAATTTCTTGAGCTTCTTATCCTTCTTGTCTTTATTATCTCTTTTCTTCTTGTGTACAACTCTATTTTGGCATCTTGAAGCATAGTGACCAATATTTCCACAACGAAAACATTTAAAAGGTAACATACCTTTGTACTTACTGGTACCTTTCTTCAACTTCCTTGTAAATTTTTCTTCCAACTCCTTTGAACCATCACTATCTGAATCATCCTCTGTCTTTGTAGCTTTAAAGGTTGATTATGTCTTCTCCTTTTCTTTTCCAAACTTTCTCATCTCAAATGTAGTCACGGTGCCAAATAGTTATTCTTTAGTAAACTTCTTAGGATCATACACTTCCTTAATGGCTGAAACCTTATCACTATAACTCTCTGGTAGAGTCATCAAAATATTCTCCATCTCATCTTCATTAGTCAAGGTACCACTTTGATTTTTCACTTCATTCAATGCAATATCAACCCTTTGGAAATATCTTGTAATATCTCCACCTTCTTCCATTTTCAAGTTCTCATATCTATGCTTAGCTATTAGCTTCTTTGCCAATTTCACTCTATCATTTCCTTCATAAATATCTTCCATTTTTTCCAAACCTCATAAGTAGTGCCCAATGAAATAAATTTTGTTTTCTTAGTCTTAGATAAAGCATTATAGATTGCATACCTTGCTTTTTCATTTTCCTCATGGGTAGAAATCTCATCTGCAAAGAAGGGCCACTTGTTGGTGCAACATAGGGTGATCCCACAAAGTTGGTATACAATTTCTAGGAGATTCTATTTTTAGTTGAAATCACTTATTTTTAGAAAATATAATGATTTAATCCTTAAAAGGTTCCATTTAAAGTATTTCAATTGAAAAGGGTTTGATCAAACTACCTTAGATCAAACCCCCTTGGATAGAACCTCGCTAGTTTTAAACCATACCTATAAGAGTCTCCTTTACACCTATCAAAATGTTGATAAAACCACTTTTGATTTACTTTTGGGGATCAAATAAATTCATTTAAATTTATTTTTGTAATTATGTATTCCTTATTATAAGCTTCCCAAAAGTATAATTTTAAATAAATTTAATTTAATTATTATATTTATTTTTTATTTCTTATGAATGTAGGTTTTTGCGAAAATCAAGCTCTATGTTCTACAAATGTGGAAAATAGAATATCAATTTTTTTTTTGAAAAGTATGAGTGCACTAGATATTGAAGTCCTTGATCCAAAAAAAACACAAAATTGAATTTCGATACATACAAAAAAGTTGTGTTATATATCCGCCTATGTCTGAATTGTAATTGGTTTGACTTGAAAGTTGATTAAGGAATTTTTAATAAAACACTATGAAACCAATTGGAAGCACTAGATATAGTAGTTAAAAATATAAATTCGAAGATATTAGAATTTTATCCTTCATGGAAAACAAGTTATGTGTTATACGTGACTATCACTCCTAAAAATGGTTTTACTAAAAAACTAGTTTTTGAAGGAGATGGAAAAAAAGTGCAATCTGATTACAATTTTTTTAAATATATATAGAATCTATAGACAAAATTTCATGAACCACTAGTTTGCATCATCTTCAAATTCCTCACAGTTTAGCCACTATAGGTGCCCAAAAGTGAATATTTAGTTAGAAAAAATCAGTTCAATGTCTAGTTTGGCCAAAAATTGTAAACCAATATTGTGGGATCACCCCATAATTTGTATCAATAGCTTTCCAAGTGTTGTAACTATGTTGTAGAAAAAATTACCATTTGCTTGACATGAGATTAATTCATGATAAAATGGACTTAATACTTAAGGCCTTGATTTAGGTGTTGCAAGGCATTTTATGCATCCACACTAGGTCTTGGACCCTTGCAAATTGAATAACATGCTTTTAACAATGTCTTGTAAAGGTGTTGTAAAGTCTTGTAAAGGACTTTCATGCTTTTCTAGACTTAATGGACCCATTTCTCCCTAATTCAACATTGTAAAATGTGTTTAATAACATCATCAAATCAATCTAGAAAGTTTTTGAATTAAACTTAATGTTAAACTGGTGTTGTAATGTTTCTTCTTTCTTAGGCTAAGTGGACCTCATTTTAATGTTGTAAAGTGTATTTAATCACACTTTCACATTGAACTTTGTGTACCAAGGCCTATTTTACATTCACATCATCACTAATAGTCCCATATTAACCCATATTTTGCATCTTGAGGCTTAAATTGATCAAATACCTGACAAGGTTGCATTTTAGACTATATTTCCTTATTTCTTGGCATCTAAGCTATCAAATTGGCCCATGTGGGACCCATTCACCATGCATGGAGAATCAATCCCATCTAGGTGGGACCCATTTACCATCTATGTTGAATGAGTCCCATTTGGACCAATTTTGACCTTTGAGCAGGAAAAAAGTGAAATTTGAGTTTAATATTCATTCATGTCAGCCTGTGATGAGGTATTAACGGGTTAGTAAGGCACAAGTGTGTATAAAAAATTGTTTTTCTCCTAATTTTACATCTCTCATTCATCCATTCACCCATTAACTTAATGCACATCCATTCTTCATTATTTATCCACCAATCTTTCATCTCAAGTCAATCAACTGAGGGTTTTATCATTACAAGATATCAAGAAAGCTCCTAAAGACATTCAAGGGTTGAATCTTCCTCCATTGCTACAAATATAAAAGATCAACATCATGGAAAGGTAATATATTCCATTATTGCATGTTTCATTCTATTCTTTCATCATTTTGGTTTAATTACCTAAATGAGATTTCACCAAGGCAAACCCCTATGCCCTAACATTCATCATTTCTTCTTCTCTTCTTGTGTGTTTATAGATTTAGGTCCCTTGGAAGCTTGGAAATCATTGGAGATAAAGTTACAAGGCTGCTCAAGTCTTCTCCTCATTCAACAAGTCAAAATATCAATAAAAAATCATTTTCAGACCTATAAATTAGAGTTTCAGAAGTGGACACCTGTAGGAAGTTAAAGTGCAGATCAGAAGCTCCAGAATCCACTTTTAAAAATATAGAAATTCAAAAGTAGAATCATTTAGTATGGGTGACGAATGAGTCCCACTCCAGGGTCAATTTTGAGTTTTCTGCATTTTTGGGTACCCTTTTGTGAAAAACGGGTTCCGACTCAGTTTGACATAACTGGGACTAATTCACCCAGAATGGTGAATGAGTCTCTCCAGTCCTGAAAAACAACATCAACAACATTTCAAATGTAATTTCCAGTCTTCATCAAGGTTCTAGATTCACACTTTTAGTCTGATTCATTTTTGCTGCAGTTTTCCATTCATTTGTAGGTGATTTTGTATTTGACAATGTGTTTTCTAGCATAGCTTAAATCTTTAGTTTTGCATTCATAATCATTCATATAAATCACTTACTTGCACTTAGTTCATTTAATTTAGCTTAGAAAACATCACACATAACATTATTTGAATGGACCCTTAGCATTTTTGGGCCCTATCTCTCTCCTTTTAGGTGAAAAACCCTAGAAGAGCTAGAGAAGTCCATAGGAACAAAAAATCTATGGTTCATTTTGGTGAACATTCTTTTTAAATTCTTTGTTGATTGATTTGGAGTCCTTCATCATTATAGATCTATATTGCATTAGGACTTTCATGATTCAATTGCATGCTAGGTGTTGAATTTTGCATTCATACAAAGTGCATTAAAGTTGCATTTTTACCATCTAAATTCATTTCACTTTTCTAAAATTCTACATTTTTACTTTAGGTCTACATCATAGCACTTAGACACAATCAAAATCAGTCAAAATTTTTGAAAATTTTGAAAAAATTCAATACTGGGACTCATTCGCCACCTTGGGAGAATTAGTCCGTATAGAACTTGGAACTCTATTTTTCAACTTCTATTTGGTGCCTTAACCTACCTATATTAGTTAGTTTCATTTCTCTAACATTCATTTCATAAAATATAGCCTTAATTAGCTCATTTGATGCATGGTTTCACTTTCAAGTTTGCATTCTCATCTCGTTACATATCATAATCAGTCAATTGTGATATTTGAAATCTGAAACATTATTCTTCATTTGCATGTTTTCTTTAACATTATTACATTTCAAGATTGTATATTAATCATTCCATCATGTTTTCATTACAAAATTATATAGTCCTCATCTTGCATGTTATCTTTTTAGATATTTTAATACATGTTGTAAGCAACTTTTGTTAAAAGCGTATGAATATGAGGTCCTTTCCCCTCTCTTTTTGTTTGTCATAGATCCCTCTCCTAGTTCCCCTTTTATGGATGAGGTTATTTTAGTGAAAAAAACCTTGGATATTCATAACACTAACATTTCTTCTTCTCCTATTATCTCTCACACTTGTGAAGCAGATATTTTAGTGCTAGAAGAACCAATTGATGAGAGTTGTGACAATCTGAGTTGTTTCTCTCATCTTCCCTCTCCTATTAGACATACCATTACTAAAGAAGAGGACATCACACTAATTAATCATGACAAACACACAACACAACATGATGATGGAATCATAGACACCTTTCTTAACATTAATTTACCTAGTCTACATTCAACTCCCCACTCTTCCCCTATTTGTGCGAATGTTTTTGTGAGAAATCATAGAAATCATATTATTTGTGAGGATGATATGTTGGCATCAGATGATCAAACCTTTAAGACCTATGCCAATCCTCATTATTTTTCTTTCCCTATTTTGGAAGACATTATTGGACAAAGTGAGGTAATCAAAGATAATCATGAGAATCTTCTTGCACCCTTTCCTAATGTTTCCCCCATCCAAGAAAACATAATTAAACACAATGATACAATCATTGAAATACAAGAATGTGATGTTTTTTCTTCTCTTGATGCCTCTACCACTTGTGATGAAGCTACTTTGCAAATGTCCAACTCCGATAATCATGTTACAAGCTCTCCTAGTAGGGTAGATAATATGGAACAAGAGAATGAGACATTACAAACACTGAATGATTACATAAAGTCTTCCCCTAATCTCCCCATTATCAATAATCAAACACATTCAACCATTAATAACTCCCTTGGTTGCGATTAAGTTAGTTTGGATGAACCAAACCTTAATTGTCATGAACATGTGGTTTATTGTTCTCCTAGGAACTCTCCTTCCAGGGAGGATATTATGACCCAAGAAAAAGATAACATGCCCTTCAAGGACAATGAAGACTCTCACTCATTATGGGAATTTAACATTATTCAACCTCAACTTATCCTTTATCCCCCTTCACATAAACCTCCACCTCAAAATAAACCTAAATTTACTCTCTACCCACCTTCACACAAACAACAAAGTCACCATAAAACTCAGCTTATTCTTTACCCATCTTCACATAAACTTCACCCCTCCAACCAACCCTAATATACCCTCTAACCCCCTAAAACCAATGTGTCACAAAAACCAAGTTATGATATTGTTGCTCATAAATGTATAACACTCAAAATAATCTGCAACCGCCGCAACCAATCCCACCCTCCTTACCTTTACTCAATCTGCCTAGTGCTCGCTACATCCCACACACAAAGGAGTATGATCTTGTTGAACAACTAAAGAATACTCCTGCAAAGATTTCCCTTTGGGATTTACTTCAGAACTCACCAAATTACCACAATATTCTTCAAACAACATTAAACCAAATTGATGTTCCTCCTAGTATAACTCCAAATGATGTTGCAGCCTTAACCCATCGAATGAATCAAACTAATCTAGACATCACTTTCCATCAACATGAGCTCCCTCCTTTAGAGTTGAAAAAACAAAATGAAGCTTCCATTATCATTGCTCAATACAATTGGATAGGGATAAAATGAACCCTTATTGATAATGGTTCTACCCTTAATGTGTGTAGTATGAATCTCCTTGAATAATTATATGTTGAAAAGTCACAAATAAAACTTGATTCCATATCTGTTCGAGGGTTTTATAATTCAACAAAGAAACCGCTCGGTGTAATAAATTTTCCTATTATGATTGGGGTGGTTACTTTGCAAACTCCTATTCATGTCATGCCTTATGATCTTTTGTACAATGTTCTTTTAGGCAGACCATGGATTCATGAGATGCATGTAGTCCATTCAACCCTTCATCGTATAATGAAATATGTCTATAACAATAACATTGATCAAGTTGAAGCAGATCCTGAGCCTGAAAGTTGCTTACACCTTGAAAAGGGAACTACAATTCCTCTGAACACATTGATTCCCACATCCAACATAGAAATTGAATGCAACAATGAGAAATTTTCATCTAAATTATTTGGTGATGATTGGGGATCCTTAGAATTCACACCTTCATCTATGAGCGAATACATATTCACACAAAAGAAATATGACAAACAAGGACAACCAACCATCATGTCAATGCAACATTCAAACAACCTTTTGAAAGAATCCACCTGAACCACTTTAGACAAACATACAAACTACAAAACAACCTTTGATGACCACAATAACAAACAACCACCTGATTCCAAATAAATGAAATAGCTCTATGGAAAAGGGTATGAACTCATAAAACAATAGGGATATAGTGGAAAAGGATGTGGTGCTCGAGAACAAGGTATCCACAAACCTATAGAACCTAACACACAACAAACAACCCATGGTATTGGTTATTGTCCCAACCTTTACTCAACATCAAAAATCTCACAAAACACACTCCTAAATCATTTGTCACAACTAATGGTCTTGGACATCATCCTTTACCAAACATGCAAAACACAACTATGCCTTCGCTTAATGTCAATGTCATCTAGCAAACTGATCATGATTTGTATTCGTTAGATTTTATACCTTCCTATAATGGAAAGAATAAAATCTCGCAAGATTTCTAGAGACACTTGTGAAAGTATGACATATACTACTAAGCAAGTTTTATCTTTGACACCCACCACAAGACCATCTTCTCCTCTTGATCCAGAGGGTATCTTGTTGAGACTCCTCCAAGATCACTTGATCACCCTCCCTCCTAGAACTCAAAAGAAATTCTATTCCAATACTTCATTTTGTGAATATCATAGAGTTCATGGTCACTCCACTAATGAATGTAATGCTTTGAGTCATAAAACACAACATTTTCAGAAGTTTGGTATGCTTCCCTATATGGGGGAACCTCATTCCTCTAATTGCTATTGATTTTCACTATATCATGCATTTCATCAATCATTTTGGCTCACCTTTGTCCCACACTCAATGGGAGTAAGGGGTTTAGCAAGCCTTGTCCTCGTATGTCACTTGTGGTTGCCTCCTTTGGTTAGTCATTAACCTTTCATGAATACATAAGAGCAAGCTTGGGATGTGGATGATATGCCTTAAGTTGGTTCGTATATGACATACTTTCCCTTTTCATGATGTAGCTTATTGGAAACATATGACTTGCCATAGGGCTTTCTGAGTAAGCTCTCATGTTCTCCTTCTTCTAATTTAAAGCAATTTCTCACATTACGAGTGCTCACAACTACTTTAAAGTGGGGGCATACATCACCACTCATATTTCATTGTGTGATTTTATTTTCTTCCGATTCCCTCTCTTGGAAGCATTAGGTACAATGTTGCCCAGGATGAGACCTTGCACTTGTCCTCTCTTGGAAACAAGATGAGATTGTTTGCACTTATCCTCTCTTAGAGACATTGAGCATGACATACCTAAGATGGGACATTGCACGAACAAAGCAAAATCCCTTTGAACAATCCTTACACTATTTTTTCATTAACAATGTCTATAAGTATAAAAAGTTTTTCTTACCTCATAGAGCTCGAAAATCATTTGTGGCACCTTATTAAAGTTATTAGGAGGTATAAATTTGGTATGGTTGATCAGGAAGCCCACCTAGTGGCATGAATTTCCCCATAGCCACCTTTGTGTTTGTGAGTGCATACCAACTAGCATATGTATTTCACCTTTTGGGATTTCTCACCCCATGGACAACCAAAATTTGTGGCCCCATAGTGAGTATGTTGTGGACTTCTCACCCCGTAGATGATTTGATGTTTTGTGGCCCTAGAGTGAGTATGTTGTGGACCTTTCACCCTGCAAATGACCTAAAGTTTTGTGGCCCCAAAGTGAGTACATCTTTTCCACCCTATTTTTCTTCTCTTCCTCTTTCCATTGCATGATTTTATATCTTGATGGTTTGACTTAGGATCTTAGATCATTAGATCCTGGAGGCTTCACCACCTCCTTCGATCTTTGTGATTCCTTTTCATCCGCATCTATATATGTGGATCTCTCTTGAATGTCTACTTTAGTGTGAGTTTGAAGCAAGTTCATCCTCTCACTAAAGTGGGGGCTAAATATGTTGTACAAAAAAGTACCCTTTTCTCAACATGGGTTTAATTCATGATAATATGGACTTAATAAGGCCTTCTGTTTAGGTTGCACGAGGCATTTTATGCACCCACACTAGGTCTTGGACCCTTTCAAATTGAATAAAATGCTTTTAACAATGTCTTGTAAAGGTGTTGTAAAGTCTTGTAAAGGGATTTCATGATTTTCTAGACTTAATGGACCCATTTCTCCCTCATTAAACATTATAAAATCGTTTAATAACATCATCACAGCTATCAATCTAAAGGTTTTTAATTAGAGTGTTAAACTGAATTGTTGTAATGTGATCTGGGGTTCGTGATTCTGTTTGGTGTTAATCTTAATCCTCATCATCTATCATCTCATGTATCCTAAGGCTTAAATTGATCAAATGCCTGACAAGGTAGCATTTTGAACCTTATTTCCTTATCTTGGCATTGGAGCTATCAAATTGGCCCCTATGGGACCATTCACCATGCATGGCCGAATCAGACCCATCTAGAGTGGGACCCATTCACCATGTGTGTGAATGAGTGTGATTATTTTGACACTTTGAGTAGGAGAAAAAAAGTGAAATTTGAGTTTAATATTCCTTCGTAATAGGCCTATGATGAGGTATTAATGGTTAACTAAGGAACAAGTGTTTATAAATAAGTTTTTTTTTTTCTCATAGTTTTATCTCTCATTCATCCATTCACCCATTAACCCAATACACATCCATTCTTCATTATTTATCCACCAATCTTTCATCTCAAGTCAATCAACTGAGGGTTTTATCATTACAAGATATCAAGAAAGCTCCTAAAGACATTCAAGGGTTGAATCTTCCTCCATTGCTGCAGATATAAAATATCAACATCATGGAAAGGTAATATATTCCATTATTGCATGTTTCATTCTATTCTTTCATCATTTTGGTTTAATTACCTAAACGAGATTTGACCAAGGCAAACCCCTATGCCCTAACATTCATCATTTCTTCTTCTCTTCTTGTGTGTTTGTAGATTTAGGTCCCTTGGAAGCTTGGAAATCATTGGAGATAAAGTTACAAGGCTGCTCAAGTCTTCTCCTCATTCAACAAGTCAAAATATCAATAAAAAATCATTTTCAGACCTATAAATTAGAGTTTCAGAAGTGGACACCTGTAGGAAGTTAAAGTGCAGATCGGAAGCTCCAAAATCCACTTTTAAAAATATAGAAATTAAAAAGTAGAATCATTTAGTATGGGTGGCGAATGAGTCCCACTCCAGAGTCAATTTTGAGTTTTCTGCATTTTTGGGTACCCTTTTGTCAAAAACGGGTTCCGACTCAGTTTGACATAACTGGGACTAATTCACCCAGAATGGTGAATTAGTCTCTCTAGTCCTGAAAAACAACATCAAAAACATTTCAAATGTAATTTCCAGTCTTCATCAAGGTTCTAGGTTCACACTTTTAGTCTGATTCATTTCTGTTGCAGTTTTCCATTCATTTGTAGGTGATTTTGTATTTCACAATGTGTTTTCTAGCATAGCTTAAATCTTTAGTTTTGCATTCATAATCATTCATATAAATCACTTACTTGCACTTAGTTCATTTAATTTAGCTTAGAAAACATCACACATAACATTATTTGAATGAACCCTTAGCATTTTTGGGCCCTATCTCTCTCCTTTTAGGTGAAAAACCCTAGAAGAGCTAGAGAAGTCCATAGGAACAAAAAATCTATGGTTCAGTAACCAAGAGAGATTATGTAACCTCTCATATACACTTTACAATCACTGTATTCAGATCCATTAAACATAGGGATTGAAAATTTCCGCACCATCAGTTCTACCTCAAGCGGTTAAGCTCTTCTCTGAGGAACCAAAGCTCTAATACCAATTGTTGAATGGTGCAAGACAACTGAGAGGGAGGGTGAATCAGTTGTCACCAAATTCAAGCATAGATCCCAAGTTCACTTATCAACTTCACATCCACTTTATTCTATTATTAAGTATGAACATGAAATAAAAATAACATAAAGCAATATCAACGCAAGAGAGACTAGATTTATGTGGAAAACCCAATAAGGGAAAAGCCACGGTGAAGATTAACTCACAATATAAAGTAATTCCAAAACTTATTATAAAGTAGCTCACTGCCAAAAGGCTCACTGCCCAAGGACTCACTATCTGGATACAAGGCTTGCAAAAGATAATAGAAAATTCCACCACTACAAGTTACACACATCCACAACCTTCATCAAAAGATTGTAGACAACATCAGCTCACTACTTTTAGGAATTTGACACATTAAAGTACTACTACCTCAATTCACTTTCACACACTCTTCTTCTTACACTTGTGGAATTCTTGATTCATCAAGTCATAACATCTCAACTTGTATTTATACCATCTTCAACCTTAGAAACTTTCTCCAAGTTCGGCTACACACACTTCAATTTACAAATTCAAATTAGGTCAGCAACTCAACATTTATGCGGTGGAAGAGAATGAGAGTAGACTAAACCAACACTTAACCAAGCCCAAAAAAATGTCTCAGAATAGTCACATGCCTCCTTAATTGATACTTATCCTTTGCATGAAGTGTAGACACCAAGTCATCCAAACCTAATGAAAACACAAATGAACTTTGAAGTACACTCTTCTACAAAGAGAAGATAACACGTGGACCACATAACATGCTTCACCATGCACAAGAACACATGTCAGATACCTTCAAATTCATCCACAAAAAATGCAGAATACTTCATACACAAAATACTTATCGTCATTCCATCTAGATTGGACAAATACACACAACTCTAAAACTCATCTTTCGGAGCACCAAAACATGAACACCTTTTCCAGAACATAGATAACATCATTAGAAGCTTTCATCTGTATCTACAAGATCAGAAACAAACCAATGGAGGAATGCAGAGTTGAAACATTTCTCCTAGTCCACAAACAAACAACTCTACCAAGCCAGTTCACACAATGGTGAACACAACATTCACTCTCCATCAAACCAAAAACTAAAAACTAGGATATATCACCAATAGATGCCCATAAATAACACTTTAGATCTGCACAAGCATAGGATCAATATAGAAGAAATGTGGAGCACATTCTGAACACATGCACTATTCAGTCTGCCCTATTTCTCAAAAGCACTTGATAACTCATCATATCAGCACACCTGCAACACCATAAGGATAGCTCCATGTACTAACATCATCTCTATTGTATCTCAACTATACATTCACAACCTGCAATCAGTTGTTAACTTTCTCTACAACAACCTATACTGTGTTGAAATCAATGACAACACCACCACACTCATTCATACTTGCAACAAAATGGGTCCTAGATTAGGGTTTTTTTAATTTTAGTTTTGTACTTTTGAGTTGATTTTGTGTGTTTTTTGTTGCTGATTTGTGACAGATTTTCCATATTTTAGGGCTCTAAATGAAAGTTTGACTAAGTTTCAATAATGAAAAATGTGACTAATTTTAATGTGCAATATGAATCTAAATGATTGAATGATGATTTCAATTTTAATATTATGCAAAATAAATTCAAATGTAATGCAATTTTTCTGATTTTTGGTGACTTTAAGTAATGAAAACATGCAAATTTAATCCTAAATGCAATGTTCACTAATTCAAGATTAAAGAACCCTAAATTTAATGCAACTAATCCAAACCTAATGTAATTTATTGCAAAACTAAGATCTAGGGTTTAAAGGACTTCGATTTTCAAAAGTTTGATCTACAAGGTCAGGTTCACCAAAATTAAATGAAAGAAAATACGTGTGTCCCAAAATGGAAAAGTGGATCCAAAGAGGGAAAAGGGGTCTTATCTTCCCTCAAATCATTAGGAAATGGGATCAACACCAAGGATTAACCAACAACCTTAGGTGAGTCAACCCAAGATGTGAATCTTCATATCTTCCTTTTTTCCTAGGATAGGGGTCTAGGTCAAATAACACTTTGGGGAGAAAGATTTAAAATAGAAAAAAACCTCCAAATTGACTTCTACAAAGTGGATCTAATAGATTTAACATAAAACAGAAGGAACCAACAAACTTTCTGGAGAATCTAAAGGTAGTAAATGTTGTGCACCTATCAAAAGTTGTTTTTTTAACCCTAACAATGACTCATTTTCCCTAGGGTGAATGGGTCTTGGTAGGATTTTCTAAAAAAATTGAATCTAATATTGAAGCCTAAGACTTGTAATCCCTTCCTGTAACTTTATATATCTGCTCCTCGATCCAGATCTATCAAAAATGATCTATAAAAAAAAAATTGATGTTTGTTTGTAGATAGGTGTTTTCCTCAGTCAAACCCCAAGTTTGGTAATTAAACCTTGATGAAAAATAGAAATTTGAAACATAAAATGTATGTGCAATCCTAACCTTAAGTGTGTCTAAGATTTAGATTTCAAATAATGCCAAGAAACCATAATCAAGTGTGTTAGAATAGGATCCTAAATGAACATGAAAAATGATGAAGACCTACTTTAGGAGACCTCAAATCCCCTTAATAAGTCATGAAATAGATTATACCCCTCTTTAGGCTAAGAATAGAATGATCATAGAAGATGGAATCACTTAGGAAACAATTCATTAGGTTAGGTTGATTCTCATAATGCTTCTCCCAAAACCTAGAATCCATCATGATTCTCCATAGCCATCTATCATCAATTCTTCAATAATGCTTGATCTTTGATGACAAAATGAGCTTGAAGACCCACAAAAACAATAAAATGCTACTCCAAGTCTTCACTTTTTCTTGCTCCTTTCTCTTGAATGCAAATTCTTGTGATCTCAATGTGAAACTCTTTTCTTGCTTCTTGTCTTGCTCTAGTGAAAAATGAATGTAAAACAAGTAGGTTTATAGGCTTCCTTACTAATTTTCCAATTATCAGATCCTGAAAGCCAACATGTGAAATTTGAATTAGAAACATTGAAATGCCACCCAAAACATATAAAAAATGAGTTTATGGCACTTAGTGAGGACCCATTTTCCCTATTGCGAATGGGTCCTAACCTAAATTAATTGGACTCCTAGAATGTTGGGGCATTAATTTAATCCCTAGCCTTTGTTCAATGTGGGTTGTGGTGTCAAGAATTAAATAAAATTAATTTAAATAAGCCTTGGGATGCATGATAAAGGGTATTAGGGGCCTATTAATAGGAGTTTAAAATTCATTAATTAAAATTTCACCAAAATGGTTCCAAATAAGTGTGAAATTGTACTTTCTCCTAGAAAGGGGTACATTTTCATACACTACAAAATGAAAATTATGGCCAAGATCCTAATAATGAGTACATTTAGGTTTTAACATTATGAAATCTAGTATATATTATCATAATAAATATATAATTTATATTTTATATAATAAAAAATGAATTATAAATATATAATTATACTATTTATTATTTTTATATATTTTATTCTTTAACAAAATAATTAAATATATATAATTATTATAATTAATAATTATTATATTGAAATTTGTGATACGTGGGTATTGACAAACAAGTGGGGGAATGAGATGGCGCGCGACTGCTTTCTGTGCGCCCGTGGCCTGTGAGGGCCGGCTTGCATGCTCAGATCCGTTGGTGCATGCCGCTTTTTCCTAGTGGATCGGCGTTGGCTGGTCTTCTGCTTGGGTGGAGGGGCGTTTGTTGTGTGCAGGGGGAGTTTTCTGCTCATTTTTCTGTCCGTTTTTTCTTCATTCTGGTTGCTGGCGCCTTTGCTCCCTGTTGGGGTTTGGTGTGGGGTTTCTCCCTTGCCTTTATTTGCGTGGGAGCCCTTTGGGACGGGTTTTACTCTTTCTTTTTGGACGACGGTGGTTTTTGGAGGCCTTGGTTCTTGCTGCGTTTTGTCCTGCTGGGAGGTGGAAGCTTGTTGTTGGAGGTTGGGTGTGGTTTTCATTAACATGATGGATGGTGTGGAGGAGGAGAAGGGAGACGATATTTTGTCGGAGGCCGGTGTTGGGGCTTCTTCTCATGGGGGCTTATCTAGGATTAATGGCTTTAAAGTGCATAAGGTGAATGGTTGTCTGGAGAGGGCCCAAGCACGCCCAGTGGTTGTTATTCAGAAGGAGGCGGTGGTAGAAGATCTTGACTACTTCAGTAAGCATGTTTTAATTTGTAAGTTTCTGGGAATGAGGGTTTCCTTTCCTTTCCTCGAACCTTGGATTCGGAAGACTTGGAATCCAGAGGGGGATTTTGAGATTCTGCTTGCTGCAAATAATTTCTTCTTGGTGGATTTCTCATGCATCTCTGATAGGAACAAGGCTTTTGAGGGCGGCCCTTATTTCTATAATCAAGTCGGCTTGTTCATTAAACCTTGGCATGCTGGTTTCATTTCTGCAGAGGAGATGCCGACGAAGGTCCCGGTGTGGGTTCGCCTGCCTCGTCTTCCGTTGGAATGCTGGAGGAGTGATATTCTTCAATCTATTGCAATGGCGCTGGGTAAGCCGATTGGCCCCTCTCAGCAAACTTTGGACAAGCGGATCTTTTCCTATGCCCACGTTTGTGTGGAGATCGACTTGAGCCAGCCCTTTCCGGACTCTATTGATTTGACAGTGGGTTCTAGTTCGTGGACACAACCCCTGGATTATGAAACCTTGCCATTCAGATGTCGTTTATGTCGGGAGTATGGTCATCTCCTCAGGAGGTGTCCACGTGCTTTGGGTGTGGGAAACTCAGGGAATGGGAAGACTGCTCCAAACACAGGACCTGAGAAGGAAAAAGGTCCCATGCAGGGAGGGACTCTAGATAAAGATGGGTTTGTTCCGGTTAAGACACGAAATAAAGGTCGGGGGATGAAGAGGACTTTCCAGGACCGCCAAGAGGAAGGGGCTTTCAACAGGTTTGATGCACTGAATGACTTAATTCATGAGGAGGGGGTCTCTCCTGACATGCATGTGGAAGCTAACCCAACTACCTCTCAAAATCCAGAGCCTATGGCTCTTATGTCTTTAACCTCTGACCCATTGTTGTCTCGAGGGGATGCAAAAGATTCTTCTTTTCTCTCCCCTGAGGTGGGGCTTGGGGATCCGTGTGCTGGCACTGGTACCTCTTTGGTCTCTGATGAGGTAGGAGTGGGCTCAGCTGGAGGGTCAGGTTCTGGAAGTTCTGCAAAGAGTAAAGTTTCTGCTTCACTTCTTTTGGGTGTGCATCAAAAGCCCCTAAAAAAGGGTACTCCTGATAAGACCCAAAGGGTGGGTAGGAAGAAAGATCAAGAGAAAGTTAAGTTGGCTGGTGAGACGTTGGTTGAATCTGGGTCGGTGAAGACTTTAGACGCTCACTTCTCCCAACCTTCGAGATGATTGTGCTTTCTTGGAATGTGAGGGGTATGAATAGCATCCCTAGACAAAAGGCTATTCGAGATTTGGTTCGTGCTCATTCTCCGGATTTGGTTTTTCTCCAAGAGACGAAGCTTTCTGTTGATAGTATGATGCAGAGTGCTTCCAAAATTTGGAATAGAGGTTTATGTCAATGTGTTGGGGCGATGGGGAGCTCTAGAGGTCTTGCCTGCTTCTGGGATCCTCGACGAATCTCTCCTATTTGGTGGTTTTCTAGTAGATTCTCCATCTCTCTTGTCGCGGTAAGTTTGGAGACTGGGGAAAGAGTTTTGTTGTCCAATATCTATGCTCCATCGGATCTTCCTGGTAAGAGTCTTTTATGGTCCCATATAAACTTTTTGAGATCTTTGGATCCCTTTTTACCTTGGATCATGTCAGGGGATTTCAATGCTATTGTCTCTCTTGAGGAGAAAAGGGGGGGTGTGCCTCGTCTGGATGCATCCTCTGTGCTTCTGAGGGAGAACATGGCCCGACTTCGGCTTGTGGATATCAAACCTTTAAATGGCATGTTCACCTGGAATAATAGGAGGCTTGGAGAAGAAGCTATTTCTGAAAGATTGGACAGGTTCTTGGTTTCCAGTTTTTGGGTTAGTGACAAGTGGCTAACAAGCTCTGAAATTTTGGATTGGCGAGGATCTGATCATTGGCCGATCATGTTCTCTGCTCGCTTGGCTAGTGGTTCTAAGAAGCAAACTTTTAAATTTCAGATTATGTGGCTCAGGGAGGAAGGATTTTTTGACTTAGTGTCTAATTGGTGGATTGAAGGTCGACCTGCTTTTGGGACTGCCATGTACTCTTTTATGAAGAGGCTCCAGTATGTGAAGTATAAGCTAAAGTATTGGAATAAGCATCAGTTTGGCAACGTGTTTCAGCAAAAAAGGGTTGCCCAAGAGCGTTTGGATTCTATTACCAGGCAGATCAGGGAGCATGGTTTGGATGCGACCTTGGGCAGGTTAGAGGATGAAGCTGTCAAAGCACTAGAGGAATGGGAGCTCCGTGAGGAAATCTTTTGGAAGCAGAAGGCTCGTATTGATTGGCTCCAGGAAGGGGATAAGAATACCTCCTTCCATAACTCGGTAAAGGCTAGAAGACAGGGGAATATTATCTCTTCTCTTCGTTCGTCTGAGGGAGCTGTTCTTTCTTCCTCTTTGGAAATTTCTAACGACGCTGTTCATTTCTTCTCTAATCTTTTTTCTGAAGATACCCCTCTGGCCATTGAGGAGGAAGACTCTATCTTAGCTTGTATCCCTCCTTTGGTGACAATGGATATGAATGCTTCTCTTATCCAGCCAATTTCTCTGAAGGAGTTAGAGGATGTGGTGTTTCAGCTGAAGAAGGGGAAAGCCCCTGGTCCTGATGGATTCCCAGCCGAGTTCTACCAGGAATTTTGGGAAGTGATCAAGCTTGACTTGCTGGAGGTTGTGAAAGAATCTCTAAGGAATAAGCAAATGTTGAGAGCTTTGAATGCCACTTTTCTTGCCCTTATTCCAAAGCGTGAGGGTGCTGACTCTTTAGATCTCTTTTGTCCAATTGCTTTGTGTAATGTGGTGTATAAAATCATCACTAAATTAATTGTTGAGCGCTTGAAGCCTGTGTTAGATAAGATAATCTCAGAGGAACAAGGGGGCTTTGTAGCAGGTAGACAGATTCTGGATGGTGTTGTGATTGCGGCGGAGGCTATTCATTCTATGGCCTCTTCAAGGGAAAAGGCTATGTTCATAAAACTGGACATGTCAAAGGCCTATGACAGGGTCAAATGGGGCTTTCTGATCAAAATTCTTGGAGCCTTTGGGTTCAGTAGGGAGTGGATAGATTGGGTCATGTGTTGTGTAACGACGCCCTCCTTTTCAGTTCTCATAAATGGGGAATCCTCTGCTTTGTTTGGTGCCTCGAGAGGTCTTCGACAGGGAGACCCTTTATCCCCTTATCTGTTCATTTTGATGGCTGAAGGTTTGGGGAGGTTCATTAAGTCACAGGTTGCAGTTGGGCTTTTACATGGTTGGAACTGGAATAATTCCCTTGCCCCGCAAACACATCTTCAGTTTGTGGATGACTCGGCATTGATGGGGGTTGCTAAGGTGGCGGAAGCTGTTGCTTTTCGTCAGACTTTGGATTGCTATTTGGCTGCCTCGGGACAACGCATTAATGAAGGTAAGTCTTGCATTTACTTCTTTAACACCCCCAGGCGCATTCAACATCGCATTGCCAGGATCTTAAGGTTTCAAGTGGGGAATCTTCCCTTTACCTATCTGGGTATCCCTCTAGATGTGCGCCCACCTCCCAGGCGTTTCTGGCAGGAGGTGATTGATAAATTCCGAGGACTGGTTTGTCATTGGACCTATAGATGGTTATCAACGGCAGGCAGAGTCACTCTTTTAAAGTCTGTTGTGCAAGCTCTTCCTATTTACAGATGCTTTGTGATGACTGCCCCTTCAAGTTTCATCAAGGATTTTGAGGGGCTTTGTAGGCAATTTCTTTGGTCGGGTAATCTCCTCTCGAGAAAGTGGAGCTTAATTAAGTGGGAAGTGGTTTGTCGACTGAAGCAGGATGGTGGCTTGGGATTGCGTAGAGCGGATTGGAATGGGCAAGCATTGGCGGCTAAGTTGTTTTGGCGGTGGTGTTCACATCAACATCAGACTTGGGCCAAGATTCTTACCTTCAAGTATATTGGGGAGGTGGATGGTGCTGAGGTTTCTCGCTTTAGTCTTCTGGGGAAAGGGTCTATGATCTGGGATACTTTCAAGAGGGGAGCTCCGTTGGTTAAACAAAGCCTATTCTAGATTTGCAATAAAGGCTCTGATGCCCTCTTCTGGCTTGACTCTTGGGATGGCTTCCCGCCTATCCTCTCCTCACATCCTCACTTGGAGACTTTAAGCAGGATTTTTGTTCAAGCTGGCTGGAGCAGAGTGATGGATTTCAAAGCCCCCCGGGTCTTGGGGCAAACTATCATTTATCAGTGGAAGGATATGCAAGAGTGGCCTTTAGGTGGATCTTTGGAGGATAGGAGGGAGTTATCCTCTATTTTGGCTACTAGAGTGTGTTGTTCACTGCCTGGGAGGGATGTGTTGGCCTGGGGCTCAGATCCTAAAGGGAAGTACTCTGTTGCTTCAGGGTATCGTGCTTTGGATAGACAGGCTTTAGGCAGTGCTGAGGTTCCTTGGTGGAAAAACATTTGGAATAAATTCTCCTGGCCAAAATGCAACTTCTTCTCTTGGCTTGTGGTGTATGGAAGGTGCTTGACTTGGGACAACCTTTGCAAGAGGGGTTTCCAAGGTCCCTCTTTCTGCTATCTGTGTCTCAAAGATGTTGAGACTGTTTCTCATCTTTTCTTCCAGTGCCCCTTTGCTAAAGCTATTTGGCACTTTTGGTGGGGGGCTTGGAATATGTCCTGTCGACATCCTTCATCTCTTGGCGAGTTCTGGCAGAATGTTGGACCTACTACGACAAAGACTTCTTTTTTGCACACTGCTTGGTCTATTGGCCCTAATCTTATTATTTGGCAGATTTGGTTGGAACGCAATCGAAGGATTTTTCTAGATAGGAAGTTGCAGGGGGGCCAAATGTGGGCTCGAATTCTTGGGGCTCTTCAAGAGA